>JBBPBX010004384.1:0-34770 GCA_038048925.1 Garcialebias charrua | reverse complement strand
GGCGGCCGTGGCGTAGTGGTAATGGCAGTCGTCCCCCGATCGGAAGGTTGGCGGTTCGAATCCCGGTTCCCCACACCATGTGTCGTTGTGTCCTTGGGCAAGACACTTAACCCCGAGTTGCTCCCGGTAGGACTGGAAAGCACCTTGCATGGTAGTCTGCCGCTACCGGTGTATGAATGTGTGTAGCATTCAATGTGTGTAGCACTGAAAAGTGCGTTATAAATTGAATTCATTATTATTATTATTATTATTATTATTATTATATTAGAACTGGATCCAGCTGTGTCTCTTCCAACACAGATGCAGGTAATTCAGGTGTAGATTAATTAAATATGAGACTCAAAATATATTCCATCAGTTGTAGTTCAAAAAGCGGTGCGTGTCCAGTCCACCGCCATTATTGTTGATAGAGATGATGGCTGTCTGCGCGTGCGTGCTGCGCACATGTGGATCAAACAAAAGCTCAGCGGGAGATGTGTACGTTATTAACGGGGGGTCAGCAAAAAACCTCCACTCTGAGAGGTGGATTCAGAAACCTTTGGATTCAAAGAGGGGGGCCAGTGGTGTCTTGTAAACGATCAGCAGAACCGCAGAGAGAAAGGAGTGGTTTCACTCAAAATACGTGTCGTGTAAACGGCCCCTAAGTTTCAAACAAAGATGGTTGACTCCAACAAGTGATGACAAGGTTTTAAGCTACAGTATTGTGCAATTTCTTAGAGCTCATAACGTGTGTTGGGAACAACATTCAGCTACTACCAAACTAAATTTTGGTAAATATGTGTGAAAATGGCTGAGATACATATTTGTATAGTCTAGCATTGGCGTCAGAAGCATTCATAATGTGGGGGGGACACACTGATGTGTGTAGGTGTGTGTGCGCATGCGTGCGCACGTGTGTGTGTGTGTGTGTGTGTGCAAAAAAGTGTCCCAAAAAGCAGCATTTCACCTAGATTTCTGTTATTTCCACACATTTAAAGAGTTTCACCAAGTTTTGTATTCACTGTTTTTTGAGTTTTCACCAAGTTTGTGTAAATTCAGCTGTGGGTTTTTGAAGACATTTTAACTTTAATACACTTTAATACAGAGCATCAGATCGGTGCTATTTGTGTTTATAGAGACATTTTAAAAATCACCACTGGACTATTTTGCTTGTGTTCAACACTACTCTTCTTAATTATGTTTCTCACGAAGTTTGAGGACAATAAGGTGTAGGGTTTTAAAGACATTTCAACTTTAATGCACCTTAACACAGTGTCTCTAATACTTGCAGCATCTTACAGCGTCACAGTTGCTGCTAAGTTTTAGTGTAATAAGTATTCTCCTATTAATCAAGTGGAATGGATTCGTTCACAAAGAAAGAGAAACTGTGCCGACTGAACTAATGTTTCATAGTAAAAGTGGGGGGGTCCAAATGAACATTTTTTTCATGTGGGGGGGACACGTCCCCTTCACATATGTGAATGGGGACGTGGTTAGGTCCACTACACATATAATGGTTGTGATGCATATGTAGTCTAGAGTCAGATGTGGTGGCCATTTAATTCATATTGATTCCAAATGTTATTCAGCAGTAAATATACATCCTATTATAGCTGTTAGAGAGGTTCACTGAAATAATCTATGGGATATTTTGCTAAAAGGCAGACACAGAAAGCACACAGGCAACAGCGCTGGTCAGGGATACTAAAAATACCTCCGCGATATTTGATGTCAGCAAGTACCTACCGGTAGATGTCTGGCAAACAGAACAGAGTACAGTAATGTAGTAGTGGTTTGTACAGATTTTTTTTTTTTTAACTGCAGAAAGATGGTATTTCTTAGAAGTATTGTTGCTACAGGACTTGCAATAGTACAGCAGATTTGCTGACAAGCCTCATATAAAGTACAAAGTATTTTGTTATTGCTGTTTCCAAAGCCGATTTACTCAGGGAGACAAATGTGATCGTTGGATTCAACTCTGTGGCCGAGTTGGCTTAGATCGGACAAATGTAAACAGGAATATTTACATCTGTTTGAAACACTTTGTTGGAGGAAACAAACCAAAAGAGGAGCACCATGATACAGTGACTGCTAGGGGTGCAAATTTTTTTTGATTTTTTTTTTTTAAGTATCTAGATTTTTGGTCGTGGCAACTCTGAATCGATTCTAAAGGCCCATAAATTGATTTAAAAATGTGTTTAAGTTTTATACTGTATAGTTTTTGCTCCTACTCCCGAGCATACTGCATATCGCATTAAGTGTCCGCTCAGTCACTGTAGAACTGGACCGTGTAGGCCACCGTACAGCAAGCTAGTTAGCCAGCTCCCTTTATCTGAATGGAGCCTGCAAGCATGGAGGAGGGGGACAGCGCGATTCAACCCGCTTCTTCATCTTTAAAAAACATTTCAGATTTAGGTTTGTTTTTAATACGATGGGCCCAATGTACATTATTCCTTCACATAGTTTTATTAGTGATAAAGCTGTGCCACAACTTCACCGTGAAACAAGAATAAAATGGGAGAAGCACTGATGCTACCAGCTGCAGCTCAAAGGTAACTGTTTATTCTCATATTATACTAAAAGTTATAGACAAGTTATACAACCAACTTAAAGCTACTATATGTAACTTTTCTAACAATATATTTTTAACATATTTCTTCACTCTGTCACTAGATTGATGTTAGAGAGGTAATCTCTGAAAAAAACTAAAAAAAAATATTGTCCCCTTGCTTCTCCAGGTGGTAAATAAGCATTTCTAAAAAGAAAAAGTGACCCGCCATTTTCCAGCCAATAAAAACAAAGTTTGTAACCAGCCAATAAAAACCGAGCTTGAATTTGAATCAGCCAATAAAAACAGAGCTTGAATTTGAATTTTAACAGACCACAAGGGGGCAGAGCCATACAGGTAGTCCCCGATTTACGAGCGAGATCCGTTACAACGAGGCGCTCGTAAACCGGAAATCTCGTAATTTGGAACGGCCGCCACGCTTCTCGTAAGTCCGGAATTTCGCTCGTAAATTGGAACGGTTTTGCTAGCGCGACTACGAACACTCGTTTTTCATCGAAAAACTGCTTATGAGTGCATAAAAATGATCGGAAACGTGTGTCCACATGTTTAGCTAACGAACTGTGGTGAAAAAACACAGGAAAACTCAGTATTTTTTGCGTTTTTTCCAATAATTCGCCAGCTCGTAAGTCCGGAACCTCGTAGATCAGAGCGCTCGTAAATCGGGGACTACCTGTATATGGCTCTGAGGGGGAGGGATCAGAATGCTTTGCTTGTTGAAATTTTTTCTAAGTGCTGATGTTCTACAGAAACTGCAGACTGAACCTTTAATGTAATTTGTCTTTTTAACAGGTTGAAGAGGCCAGATGAGACACATCACCTGGTCCTGGAGCCTGTTCTAAATTATACAAATTATGGTTTATAAATTACATTTCAGAAGAGTTTTTGTGCAGACTTGCACAGGTTTTGAAATTTTGTTAAAAGATTTACCAAATATGAATCAATATGTTTAAGGCTGTGACATCTGTATTTCGTTTTAAGTTAAGTTTTGAAACTATAACAAATGTTAGAGCAATATATGCTTAAAAAAACTGTAAAGTCTGTATTTTATTTTGAGTAAAATGTTAAAGTACTATGTACATATATTTGTTCATATATCCTACAGTAGGCTGAAGTCATTGTTTACTTTTGTATTTATATATTTTGAATTATTTGTCTGTGATGGACTGGAGACCTGTCCAGGTGTCCCCCGCCTTTCGCACAGTGATGGCTGGACATGGGCACCAGTGGCCCCCGTGACCCAAAAAGCAAGAAGTGGGTAAAGATGATGGATGGATGAGTTATTTGTTCCTACATTTTTTATTTTTTTATTTTTTTTTTAGAAAAAGCCAGGCAGCTAAGCTAACCTATTACTGGTAACTTAAGTTATAGAATTGTATGCACTCCTGTATTTGTTCCTATTTTTGGTATAAAAATGATGCAAAAAGGTTTGATACAGTAAATAACCTAAAATAATCGCTTTAAATAAATGTTATATTTGTTTACATTGTTTAATCTTTTCATCTTGTCAATTACATAATTTAAACAAAATTTATGACCATTTGAATAAAAATAGTTTCTGAATCGAAAATCGATTGTGAATCAAATTGTGACACCAAAAACCGGAATCAAATGGAATTGAATCGAATCACCAGACACTGAGAGATTTGCACCCCTAGTGACTGCAGTCCCTGAACAGGTCCATCCATGTTTGACCTGCTTTTTCCTTTGTGTCAGAAACTGACAGGAGCACTGAAGGTCTTTTTCAACCCACCAGCACTCATTTTGTCTCTTTAGGCCATTAATTCAGCTCCTGAGAATGTTCACTTTTGAAAAACAGAGTAAAAGAACAAATCGCTAACAGCTAACACTGGCTAAAGGCCGAGATACACTCGAGCGTCCTCACGGTACGCCTATACGCAGCGTACGTACGTCAAGGCAAAAGCGTAGCCCCGCGTAGCCCCTCAGGGCATGTACGCGCAAAGCTTTTTTTTACGTCCGCGTGCGCGATACGCGGTGTCTGACCATAAACTTCCCCGGCGCCGGACTGTTTTGTATGTTACACAAATGAAATAAATTCCCCTTCTTTATCGCTGATCGGGCCTTTTCTTTTGTTTTTTTGCCTAAAGTCAAGTAATCACTTCTTCCTCCGTTCACTCCATGAATGAAATGAATGAATTCAGGTCCTACCTGGGTGCGCGATGTTTTAAATATCCCTGGTGGGCTGTGTGCTGCAGGAAAAGCACTCCCTGTTATTATTTTTATTTCTGAGAGAACTTTTTACAACATATATAGTAGAAACACCGCATGAACACCGCCGCGGTCTTCAGCGAGCTACATGAGCTGGCTGTCAATCATTTCAGTAGGCGTGTCAGCAAGTGACCAATCAGCGAGCTCAGTTGAGTCCCCTCCGTGTGCAGCTGCTCATATTACAACAAGGAGAACGCGAGCGTTTGAAAGCTGATAGTTTCTGAAGTATAGCAGCAAAACACATGCGCACAAAATGCTCGCGTATAGTGGCGTACCTGAGGACGCTTCAGTGTATCTCGGGCTTAAGAGTAAAATAAAAGAAGCGGCTGGCAAAAACATTCTTCATCCTGCCACTGAAAACCTGTGCAATACATGGCAAATTAATGGCATCCTACATGAAATCTTTTGTCGTTAGCTCTTTTTTTCACAGAGGCAAACGAGCATGAATCAGCACAGAAACACCAGGAACGTTACACCTCTTAACAATTTGGCCTTGTTGCCGAACACTGTTAGTCCCCTGCATTGCAACCAACACATGAGCTCTGTATTATTGTATTCTTCAATACAATCTGTTGATTTTGACCCCAGGAACGTCGTCTTCATTTAAGTTTACATGGATTGGAGGTAGCCATTATGCATCCAGTCTGTTGCGTTGTTTGCCCAACATCTGGGACTTTGGGGGAATCTCCATAATTCTCGTGACATCTTCCATGATCAACACTATTACAGGTGGTCCCCGACTTACGAGCGCCCTGACCTACGAGCGTCAGACTTTGCGAGATTATCCGCCGATCGCTCCCACCGCACGAGACCAGTAGCTCATGGTATGAGCTAAGGCTAACATGCTAAAGCACCCCAGCACCAGAGCTGCAGCAGACAGCCGGCTTTGTGCGATCAGAGGTTCCTGGAGCTCGCCTCGATGTCGGACTGGAAGCAGAAGATATCGGGGGACACCCAGCTAACTTGGAATAACAAAGCCGACAGCCTTTTTGAAGCTGCAGCTAAACTGGACTGCCCGTAACTGCGCAGCGGACTCGGTGGAGCTAATGCTAACAGGTGCTGCTAATGGCGGCGCTAGCAGACGGCTTTTGGTAAGTTATTAAAACTTATTAAAACTTTTTTCTGGCTCCAAATGTATGAAGATAGCATACTAACAGTCCTTCCTGTAAAGGGTTTGGACTGCATGGTGCTACAGGAAGCCTGGGAGCTCGGACGTAACACAGCGGAGGGAGGCAAACAGCTCAGCTCAAAGTAAGAAATTAATTTTTTATATTTTTTATTAATACTGTATTTTAAAGTATTTTAAAGTGTTAGGATAGTTGAAATGCTTGGTAACTGTTCATTACCGCACATGTACGTGCTCGTGCGGTATATAAAAATTAAAAATAAAAAAAATAAAAAGGTAGTCCCGAATTACGAATTTTCGGTTTACGAGCAACTCATAAGTACGGAACTCGCTCGTAAGTCGGGGACCACCTGTACATGGTTACCCTCTCTTCACGGTGGTGGGTGAATGTTATACATATTAATATGGCATAAAGTGAATTTTATTTCAGATTTTACAAGGAACAACACAATCATTTGGTGGTTGCCAATTAAAGGCAAAAATGATCATGAGTCATCGTATGAGTTGGGGTTAAAATAAACAGGCCTGTAGACAGACATATTAAATGTGAAAAATCCTGAGTCAGAACAACCTGGACCAATAGTCAGCACCATTCCAAAGTAGACATGACGTCATCAGGGTATTCCCAAACCAATACGGCAGAGGGTCCACAAGCCCTTTAAACACATCAGCAGAGACGGCGCTGACATCTTTTTCCATCAAAACTCACACAAGCTCATAACATAAAGCTCCTTTATTCTAACACACCACTGGAAGCCAGTAAGGCACTTCGTATGAGCCAGACTGGACTGTAACCTTATTTGTTAATGTTTACCAGACAATTAAATCTGCTTTTAAGACTGGCAGGATATATTAAGAAAAAAAGGAATTACTATGAGAACTTCTCAAAAAGAGCACAGTAAACTGTTTAAGACAAAGAGCCTCTTTGTCGGCACACAACAAGAACCTGGATGAAGGAACGCTCAGCAGCCCAAACATACAAGCTGTGCTCCTGAACTTCAAATGTTTACTGGTTTGATTTAGAAACGTTCACAGAAAAGGACACCAATGAAAAAAACAGCAAAAGTTGTAACGGATCACACATGGAGAAGGACCAGAGAGCAGATTAGGAAAAAAATGGCCAAAAGAGTCCCTGACCTTGTGTCAATATTAGTTCAATTCTAATCCAATTTGAGGGGATACATAAGAGAGTACGGTAACTAACGTGGCCAGGCTGGGCTGAGCTTTGTTTGTACTTGCAACAGTATCTGTAACCTGATGAATGTCACTGAAACATGGAAACCTGCCTCATCTATTCATAAGCACCAGGCCACGTCTGTAATTATGTACAGCCCCTGACCTGTGACCTCTTCTGTCACAGTACAGCCACTCTCTTATCACCGCCGGGCACTGCATCAGAAGGTACCACAGCTTGGTTATCAAGTGTTTGAGTCAGAAACCAGTCACAGATCATGAAACGTGCTCATATTAAAGAATTATTCACAATGTCTATAAAAATGGTCATTTATATGGTTCATAATTACCGGTGACAAACAAATGTGATAAAAAGAACGTTAATGTACATGTCATTTCTGATATGATACGTTGCACATTCTGGTTTTTTTTTTTTTATATGATAGGCATCATTTTACAGATGGTACAATATTTTTATTTCCATATTTTGAAAAAAAATGCATAATCTTTTGCCCAAATCTTTTTATTAGACAAGCAATAAGAACCTTTTCTAAATTATTTTTAAGTAAAATCAATGATCGCTGTTCAGCTGGCTGACAAAGCTGGTATAAAGTGGGCCAAGGAGAGTCCAAAGAAACCGACTACAGGCAGCTCCTTTTTGTACCCATAAACATATGGGTGCAAAGTGACCAAACTATAAAAGTGGCTAAAATAAGAATTAGCGTTAGAAGTTCTAACAGTTGGAAGAAGGCGTCTGTGGTTGATGGCACATGGAGACATGTACTATGAACAGATCTAAACATGAACACAACAATAAATAATGAACACACTTCCTGTGTGGATTTGACAAGAACTGTCACACACACAGTTCACACACTCTATCCTCAGGCCATCTACCATGGTGGGCCATGGACCGGCAGCGTCCAAATTCAATGTTATAGTTCAGGCTGAAGGCCATGACAGGCTTACAGACAGAAACGTGTTGTCCAGGATTGACATCAAAGTTGGACAAAGCTTGTAAGATGAAGTTTTTTTGGATGTGACGCGTCTTCATTCTTTGTCTCTGTAGCCACATCTGCCTCACATCTGTCTTGTTTCACAAACCCAGTATGATGTTCTAACTAGAGAGTAGAGAAGGACATGTTTTCTTAAAGCCTAACTCATGTTATTGACATGGTTGGTGCTCAGTTCACAGAAGACCAGCCTGACAAGAAGAATGGTTCTGTCCAACCCTGACGTGACCTCAGTGGACTTGCAGCTACACTCCCCCACTCCCTGCATCGCTGAGGCGTGGGTGAGGACGACATGTTGGTGAAAGAAGAGATAACAAAACTCATTCCACGCCTAATATTTTGACGTATAACGCTGAAGAATACTGTGGAAGAGAAGTGCCAGCAGCTTCATGTGGTTTGCAGATAAAGGCATGAGTCAGAGTCTTAAATCTGCCTCTCCGACTTCTTTTGGTTGTTTGACTGAGCACGTATCATCGAGCAGAAAATTACAGAGCAGTGAGATGTTGAAAGATTCAGAACTCCCTCTGCTGTACTCATACAAGCCATTGTCCCTGCCTCCTATCAGCAAGGTGTCTGGCCTGTAGGAAAGATCAGATTAAGTCATTGGTAACATGATGTCTACAGTGTCTGGTATTTAAACGGATGAGGGGGAGATGAAGAGGGAAGGTCTGAACGACGGGGAGAGGATGAATAACAAGCCTTTTGCAGAATGACATCAGCAAAAAGACGGAGTAGAGAAAGGGGTGTAGGGGGGAAAGGCCGGCACACAATAATCACATCCTCAATCACACCATCTTCCTGAACCCCCGGTTTCTCAGGGAGAATAGCAGCTGGGTTTTAAACAGACGGGGAAAGCCGGAGATAAAAGAGCGGATGAGCCGGAGATGGGCGGCTCTCTGAATCTAATGCTGTCCAGGGAAAGTAAAGCTGCTGCTGCTGGCGCTCCTCACAACACAAAGCCCTTTCTCAAATCTCGGGTTGGACTGTGGTCGGCTGATGCCCAGACAGGAAGTCTGAAAACGTCTGAGTGAAACTTTTGTTAACCGAAGGAGAAGCATCACTGCACTGACAGCAACTGGAATGACCAATGTCTCCTTCACAAGTCCAACCATTCATATTCTCCACAGAGAGCTCTGCTATTAGACAGGACCACAGGCATGTGTGCAAGAGTTGAAATTCCAAAAGAGACTGATGCCCCCAAACCCTCTGAGGAGGAATGTGGAGACAGTGTCTGCATGCTGAGTGTCACAGGGATCACATCGACAACCATCATCACCAGTTGACTGTTTGGGTTAAAGTGGCCATGTCAGGTTAGAGTCCAGGAGGTTGATGAACTGTAAATGTGTTGTTCTTTCCTTTTGGATGGAAGCCACTCTGTTGTTACTTCAGCACCGTCTGGGGGTCGTTGTGAAAGCAGATCTGTTCAGTTTCAGCTCGTTGTGTTCGTGCTGGAGGCGCGTGCGTTGTGCGTAAAAACGTGTCCAGGGAGCGCAGAAATGTCCAGTTTAAACAACATCCCATCAAAGAAACAGGTCTGAACCCCAAAAGAGAGCCTGCTCCGTGACTTTAACAAAGACATGCAGATGTTGTGAAGGTTGGAAACTCCTCCAACAGGAAAGTTCTGTGCGCAGCTGAAAACATCTGGAATAACCTTGTTGTACAATTATAAACTTCTTCTTTTTTTTTTTCTTCTATGTGTTCATTTGAGTGTGAGGAACTCACCTGGCAGAGTCAGACAAGTAAAAGTCAACAGCATATCCGAAGTAGCTGCCGTCAGGTCCGCTGTACACCGCCGGGCTGTCCACGTCCAGGTTGAAGGCGCAGGCGGAGGAGGCAGAGAGCAGGAGGCCGAGGAGGACCGTGCGTGACCGTCCAACACACATGATCGATGTTTTACTTTAGTTTCTGAAGAGAACTATAATCCACAGAAGTTTGCTTTGTTGCACCGACGAGTCGAACAATCCCAAACGAAGCGATGTGACTACAGCTGCATCTCTCTGCTGCTCTCTCTCTCTCCACGCCTCCTCCTCTGCTCTCCTCATGGGGGATGATCACGCAAGGAGTTCCCACAGCGAGTTTGGAGGAGGAGGAGGAGGAGGAGTCTGTGATTCCCTGGAAAGACAAAGTAAACAGGAGGGAACTGCTCAGGGAACAGAGGGTCTGCAGCTGGAAGAGCCTTTTTTACCACAACACATTTTGAACCGAAATACAGCAGAGGCGGCTCCAGGGGGGAGCTAGGGTGTGCTATAGCCCCCCTTGGAAAAGTCACAGCACCCCCTTAGGAAAATATCAGATTATTTTCTTTTTCATCTGACTTAATATTCTTTAACATGTGGTTGTTGTGATATTTTCCTCGCAAAACACAACTAATAAATAAAAATAAATCAGTGATTATATCGAGTAAAAAAAAAAAATCTGATCCACCAGCTGAATGAAGCCCACAAAGATGAGTGATGCTCTCAACACTGACCCAGTAAGGAGCAGAAACTGGTAACATGATGCCTCTGGTTATGCCATTTTTAGCTAATACAACTTGATAAATCATTTCCTGGCTTGCAGTGATAATAAATGACTTATCTGGTCACATTAAATAACTACTTTTAACCAAAATCCAAAATAAACTTTATTAAAATAGCCTCACTGCATCTAAATTCATGCGCGTATAAAACTGAAATAATTCCTGCTCAAAGAGTTAATTTTGCCTTAGACAAGAGAATTAAGCCTTGACTGCAGTGTTTCCCCTACCAATATACAAGCGGGGTGCCCCACCCCGTCAACAGAACTGAGCACCCCACCTACCAAAGCGAACTTGCCCCCCACTCCCACCCGGCACTGACATAGCACTAAGCTAGCAGCACGAAATACAGGCTCTCTAGCTAAAAAGTTAAAGGTGCCTCTTCCCTCATGCTGAACGCCCCCCGCCCTGCTCAAAAACCGTTGGTACAAGCTGCGCTCAGACATGTCTCCGTCCCTCCCCATCAAGAAAAATCATGGATGAGATGAGCACCCCGCCATGGACAAGTTAACTAGGGGAAACACTGGACTGATTAATTATTATCGCTTGTTTGTATTGTTGTTGATATTTAGTTTGATTATTTTTGTAATAAAACTTAAAAGACAACTTTATTCGGATGATTATTCATTTGTTCTGGTATAGAACTCCCTGTAATAACATATTCACCCTTTACTAATCAGAATCAGTCTCTGAAGTATACTTTGTAGAATATATTGATGAAGTTGTTGTTGGTCAGTAAACTGACCAGTGGGTGCCAAACTTTAATGAATGAAAAATAAATAAAACAAATGTAGTGGGGCTGAGATGGAGAAGGTGTCATCCTTCTTCCTCCATCTCACTCTTCGTTATGGCTACAAGCTTCTACATCGTGAACCCCTAGTCTGAATTATCACTGTGAAAACAAATCACTGTAATACCATTTGGTTATGTGCTGCTGATCTCATGCTGCTGATCTATTTCATGTTGCTGTGTTCACTCGTCATCATCTGCTCACACAGACTCATGTTCGTGCTGCTGTTGTTTGGCGCATTGTTTCGTACTAGTGCTTAGTGTATTTTTAGTTTAGTGTATTTCTTATTTCATGTCTCAGATCTTTTTTACTGTTTTTCTTTACAATTTGTATTTTTGTTGGATGTAACTGGGACCCTGTCCATAGTTGCATTCCACCTTATGTACCACATGTGATGTGGCTGACACACATTGACCTTGAGAACTGAAAGAACAAATGATCCTTCATAGCATCCTCAGTAAAATGCTTAGCCCCCCCTTAGCACCTGCAGAAAAATATCTCTTGAGCCGCCACCAACATGTCTCAGTGAAACTTTCACTGAGACATGTTGGTGTTTAAGAACAAACTGTAGAGTTATGTAAATAAACACTCCATAACTAAATGCTTTTTTATTATTACTTACAAATGTACTGTTTTAATCTGCACAAAACTACTTTTTTGCTCAGATGAATTAAAAAGTAGGACACTGGTGTAGATTCAGGACATGGCACATCCTAAAAGATTAGAAACTGGTGAGACCCTGACAACCCTCAGGAAGGAGGGGAGGGAGCTCAATGTGCATGTGAGTTCAGCTGCACAAACTGAGGATCTAAAGCATAAAACTCCAAACTCCTCAGCTTTAGATTGAAAACATGTCCTGGATATGAAGCGAAACATCTTAAACTGGACGTCTGGCATGTTTACAGCCAGGTTTGTGTTTTTATGTTTGATTTTCTGTTTTTACGTTTTAAAATGTAACAGTTTTCAGTTGGTATGCAAAAGTACTTGTTGCCCTTATTGCCTCAGGTATGTTGATAAAAGTGCAGGTAGTCCCCAACTTACGACATCATCGACATTCCGTTCCGGACTTACGAGTGGACTAACGAACAGTAAAGTTGTACAGAACATACAGAAAACACAGCACTGGTATGTGTTTTTAGATGAAAGTGTGTTAGCTAACAGTTTGTAAACAAAGTTCTTTGCATGTTTATGAACCAGTATGTACGTTTGTGTTGAAAAACGGGTGTTCGCAGTAGCGCTAGCATACATTTTCCGACTCCATCCATCCATCTTCTTCCGCTTATCCGGGGTCGGGTCGCGGGGGTAGCAGCCTAAGTAGGGAGGCCCAGACTTCCCTCTCCCCAGCCACTTGGAGCAGCTCCTCTGGGGGAATCCCAAGGCGTTCCCAGGCCAGCCGAGAAACATAGTCCCTCCAGCGTGTCCTGGGTCTTCCTCTGGGTCTCCTCCCGGTGGGACATGCCCGGAACACCTCACCAGGGAGGCGTCCAGGAGGCATCCTAACCAGATGCCCGAGCCACCTCAACTGGCTCCTCTCGATGTGGAGAAGCAGCGGCTCTACTCCGAGTCCCTCCCGGATGACTGAGCTTCTCACCCTATCTCTAAGGGAGAGTCCAGACACCCTGCGGAGAAAACTCATTTCAGCCGCTTGTATCCGAGATCTTGTTCTTTCGGTCACAACCCAAAGCTCATGACCATAGATGAGGGTGGGAACGTAGATCGATCGGTAAATTGAGAGCTTTGCCTTTTGACTCAGCTCTCTCTTCACCATGACAGACCGGTACAGCGCCCGCTTCACTGCGGACGCTGCACCTATCCGCCTATCAATCTCACGCTCCAGTTTTCCCTCATTCGTGAACAAGACCCAGACTTTCCGACTTATGGCCGAAAATCCGGACTTACGAGCGACACCTGTTTCTGGTTCCGACATATGAATTTTCGTCTTACGAGCACCTCGTACGAACGGAACTCGCTCGTAAGTCGGGGACTACCTGTACTAACATCTGGAGACGAGCACAATTACTCCGTATGTCAGAAAGTTGCACAAACAAACAAGTTAACAATCTGAACACGTCCAGATGAACAGCCAGTGAGTGAGTTTGGTGCTGAACTGACCTGTAAAGTTCAGCAGAATGAGCTGCTGTCAGTCTGCTGTGCAGAATGACACAAACTGCAAACTTCTGGATGGGAAAACACAAAAAAATGTTCAATTCTTTCCTGAATTTAAACTAAAATGTGTCTCAGGTGGATGTTTTTGTTGTCAAAGCTGCACTGCGTCATTTCAGAGCCACCGGCTGCAGACCCCTGTGCCAACAAGTTGAACAATGACTCCACAATATTAGTTTTGATTTTTTTAATCTTAAACTTATTTTGACCTTTTGATGTCTAAGGTGTGACAGAGAGCAGCCTGATAAAGTGATGGAAAGGTCAATACAGCTGCACATCATGTCACAGCTTATTTTAACACCAAAAGCTTCTGCTTCATGTTGCAAATTAAACTCTCTCTCTAGAACTAATGTGTGTATTTCTGTCTAATTACAGCGTTGATGGGGTGTAGATGATGCGCACTAGTTATCATGGGGGTGTGGGAACTTCTTGCTCTTGCTTCTGAGTCACACGAGACCGAGAAAAAGTGGTTAGGCTGCAGAAAGCAGGAGATGTCTCCAACGAGACCTTTAATAAACCGATCCTGCTGGAATTAGTGACTGTTGGTTTAACACTGGCTGAACACTGGGGCCAAATTTGGCTGCGCTGCAGTGGCAACATGAACTCCACCGTCAAGGGCCGGCTCGTATTTATAACTCACCCGTAAGCCTGGTGGAGAGTAAAAGTGTAAGAGTGAGGGGAGAAATCCAGTCTGGAGGGGCCGGTCCAGCTGTCAGGGGGCCCGCTGCGCTTCAAAGACCTAATCTGAGAAGGGCTTCTCGTTTAATCATCCTGTTTATAGAGATTTAAGACGTGAGCTCAAGTTGTGGCTTATAGAAGGATTCATGATAAAAAATACAGCAAAATATTTTCTAGAAACCTTCCAGCTAATCCACTCATTCTCAATCAGTTCATCTGGACAGTTTCTTTTTAGTAGAAACGTTTCACCCTCACTCCAGAGGGCTTCGTCAGTCAGAGTAGTCCAAAGCAAACTGAAGCTACACCACCAAGTAAACAACTTAAGTGGACTAATGTTTTATTAAAACTAACCAAGAGAAACAAAACCTGAAAAATGCATCATTTTAAACACTTATAAGCCAAAGTTATCCACGTTTGCTGCGTTATTTGTGACACTAGAAAAGTCTTGAATCACCGGAGCTCATTTCATTTGCACAGCTTGGTGACCTTAAGCATGAGAGGTCAGCCACATGTTTGGAAACAGGCTGAATGCTATCAGCTTTCAGTTATCAGTTATCGTCTTCTTTACTCTTAAACAGCTCCCGTGTTATCTGTCAGCCCACACGAAGCTGTTTGAACTGCTGAAGGCTCAGAGGGCAGGATTAAAGAAATAAAAGTCCAGCGCGTCTCCACTTTTAATGAACATTACTCGACACGTGAGACAAGCTTCAATTAAAACTGTGGCAAGATCTGACAACAAGCAGACTTGTAACAGTGTTGGTCCAATCTTGAAAATAGTGTGTTGGATGTGACTGTCAGCTACTACCACCCCACAGATTAGCTCGTTGTCTGTCAAACTGACAGCCTGTGGTTCATGAGATATTTTGCTAACAGACAACTAAACATGCAACAAAGAGGCAAACACAAACACCTGCCTCTCGCCCATTGTTGGTAATACATTTTATCCGTCTTTAATTTTTATTTTCCTCCCTTTCTCTCGCTCTCAGAAAGTGTGTGTGTGTGTGTTCCCCAGTAGCAACATCCCCTGCAGGCCAGAGAACACCAGTGAGTTCATTTATTAGACATATTTTCTGCCCGAGGCCAGAGCCTGTTCTGCTGTTGGTGAACTGAATAGTATTTTCCATCCTGACTTTTCCGCTTGAAAAAAAAAGTGTGTGTGTGTGTGTGTGTCTGTGTGTGTGTGATTTTATTTCAGTGCCTCAGTTTTGACATCATTACACAGACGCCATGGCAACAGATCTGAAGCGCAACAAAACACTTATAGAGCATTTAGCAGGACTCTGCACAGCTGGCCAACTATTTCAGATAGAAACCTGACACAGTCACTCCTGCAGCCCTGGCACACACACACACACACACACACACACGTGAACACGTGTAATGTAGTGCACGACAAACAGGAACTTTGAGAACTGTTATCTTCACACATTTAAAAATATGTGAACAAACTCTCTGTAAACTTCCACAAACAGAGTAAATATAAATAATAAATAAATAAATAAATAAATAAGTAAATATAAATAATAAATAAATAAATAAATAAATGCAATTGTATGCAGAATGTATATTAGCTTCAATGAAGATTAGAGGCCCAGCATCGCATGTTGCCTTTCCTCTTTCATGTCTTTGTGTTGTGCTGAGAAACAACATGCACAGCTCCAATAATTCTCAGTCGGGTCATCTGGACTGTTTCTTTTTTATAAAAATGTTTCACCCTCCATCCGGAGGGCTTCATCAGTCAGAGGAGTTCCAGCAAACTGTTTCCCCACCAAGAAGTAAACACCTGAAGTGGACCAACCATTTTGCTGGAGCCAGGATGGTTTCTGGGGACCGTCCTGTCTCTCGTCGACTCCTCCCAGGCAGGCAGCCACAGACAAAGTGGTTCAAGACAACAAAGTTCATGCTCAGTCATCCAGGTACCAAATGCAATAATTCTCGACTTATTATTGGAGAGAATTATTGGATTGGATAGCGAGAATTGTTGGATTTGGTACCTGGATTATTGAACATGAACTTTCTTCACATGCACAGCTGTTTTCATCATTTTAAAACATTATTGCAGGGTACTTTGGTTGGCCTTGTTGCTGTTTGAAGTGCTCTATAAATAAACTGGTATGGTTCTATGTGTTTGTGCTGCTGACCTCGGTCCTCCAGCTCCTGAGTGGTGTGGTGAGGCCAACCCTGTTCCTGATCCAGTGCTGATGATGACGACTCCTGTAGTGTTTGACGCTGGACCATTGTAGTCTTGGTAAGTGTGAGACAGGCCCTGCAGACATCATCTTTGATCCTTTGTGGTTCCAAGCCCTGGCTTGTTGGTGTCCTCCAGCAGATCCTCGCTCCTTCCTTTGTGTTGCTCCTGTGAAATCCTCACCTGGAACCACCTGCCTCAGCGTTTCTGGAACCTCCTGTGTTCTACACAAACAGCACCGGGTCAACCTTCCTTCCATCCTGCTGCTCTCCATTTTTGTTCCTTCACTCCTGGAAATCTCCACCCTCCTCTCCACGCTGCCCACCACATCATAATCTGTAATGCCGGGTACCCACCGAACGCGTCTTGAGCATCAAAAAAGCTCCTAACGCACCGTGTTGGCTGCTTGTCAACAGATGTCTGTTCACATCGAACGCGTCTGAAGACGCGCAGTTGGAGCAGCGTCTGGCTCCTTTTCTGGTCGGGTTTGTTTTGTGTTTTGTACACCGGGCAGATAAGATCAGCTGTTCATGAGCCTCGTTACTACTTGAGTGGGTTTTCTACGAGCCGAACTGCAGCTTCGAAGGTCTTTGTTGATATTAAAACTTTTTTATGTTTGGGGTGATCGTACGCTCGAGCGGACAGCAGCAACTGTAAAAATGCCAAGTTTCTTACCGGAGGCTGGTTTCTTCATGGAGGCTCGTTGGGTAAAGCCCCCAATATACCTGTTTATTTTGCCTCACGCCGCTGGACTCGCGTGTGCTGCGCACCGGCAGCCCTTTTATACTCTGTGCAAGCGCAGCTCTCAGTGCAGCTGCAGCCGGGCAGAGCAGGACAAATTGAGGTCGCTGATTGGTCATTTGCTGACACGCGAGGCACTTTATCAACGCGCGCGCGTAGGCGTAGTAAAATCCGACCTTGGCGCGTTCACGCCCGTGATCAAAGGCTTTTGCCGCGGCGCTCCCACGGCGCGGAGCGGCGTGAGGCAAAAGAAACAGGTATATTGGGGCCTTAAGTTTGAAAAGTCAAAAAAAAGTCCCGTCGTCATTGCGTCATCACATAGCAGAGTCTCTCCCGATTGGTTGCTGCTGAGCGGCGAGCAGCCGAAGTAGGTCAAAGTTCATTTAGTTGAACTCAGGCAGTCGCTGCTTGGACGCGCCGCGGGCGTGTAAAAGACCTGCCGCGCCGTGCCGCGCTGCTCGGACTGTTCAAAACGCGCCGCGTCACGCTTCGCCGCCCCTCGATGCTCGGACACATAGACATTGCATGTAAACCGGCTGCTTCGGCTGCTCGAAACGCGTTCGGTGGGAACCCGGCATAAGAAGGAAACGTCTCTTCACCTGACATCCAACCGGTACTTGCACTGTGCTCGTGTCCTTGCAGATTCATCCTGAGCCTCCACTAATACAATAAACTTTACTTACCGTTTACCTGTGTGTTAATTTCTCTGTCAGTTTCATTGAGCCTTTATTTATCCAGGTAGTCTCACTGAGTCACGATAACTCATTTTCACTTTCAGTTTGCATACTCTGGCTATGATATCCGGTGTGATATTGTGAAACTGTGAGCTATTAGCACTTAGAGTGTGTGTTGTGAATGACTGTCAGTATTTTATTTATTAACCTTTATTTAACCAGACAAGTCCCAGTGAGATCACAGAACTCTTTTGCAAGAGAGACCTGGGCCTGAAGGCAGTCCAAGATGTTTTTGGTCTGTGGGAGGAAACTGGAGGACCTGGAGAAAACCCACACAAACACAAGAAGAACATACAAACTCCCACAGAAAGACCTCAGGTCTAACTGGGGATTGGACCCAGGACCTTCTTGCAGTGAGGCAACAATGCTAACCACTGAGCCACAGCAAATCTTGTGCTCTGTAAAACTAATTGACAGCAACTTTTGTGTTTGCGTGGTCTCCTAATGTCTCCATGTTGAATTTGTTCACTCTGAAAGTTAATTAGTTGTAGACAACGACCCAACGATTTGTCTAAAAGTTATTAATCTGTTCAGAACATTGAGAGATATCGTGCTAATGGTTCCCATCTCACCAATATTTAAAATTGCATTTAAATACAGGTTGTCCCCGACTTACGAGCAAGTTCCGTTCCTACGAGGTGCTCGTAAGATGAAAATTCGTATGCCGGAACCCGAAACACGTGTTGCTCGTAAGTCCGGATTTTTGGTCGTAAGTCAGAAAATTTATGCTAGCGCTGCTCCGAACACCCGTTTTTCAACACAAACGTACATATTGGTTCATAAACATGCTCAGAACTTTGTTTACAAACGGTTAGCTAACACACTTTCATCTAAAATCACATACCAGTGCTGTATTTTCTGTATGTTCTGCACACCTTTACTGTTCGTTAGTCCGCTCGTAAGTCCAGAACGTCGTAAGTCGGGGACAACCTGTATACTTTAATTATGTGGTATCAGTAGAGTCCTGAGGCTGCAGGTTCGAGTCCTTGTTGCATCAGTGAGTTGGCTCGCTGTGGTGACCCCCCCCCCCCCTGAGGAGAGCAGCTGAAAGAAAAACACCTTTGTTTTGGTCGCACACAAAAGATCTTGACTCTGCAGAGCTGACATACCAACATACGTAAACCACCCACTCATCAAATGCAAAGAGATCAATGACGTAATCACATCATCTGCTTGATAATGGATTACCATTTTCTGCTGGAATTTGTCCTTAGGCTCTGAGATCTTTTCACTTGCAGAGGGAGCGCACAGGGGCTAAAACTAAAGCCATGGCTTTCAGGTTGTCGTGCATGTTTTTAAGATTTTTATAAAGGAGATCGCGGATGTTTGGTTTCTCTCTAAAATACCAAGCTGGCACATACGAGCTCCATGGAGCTGAGACAAAACAATAAAAAAAAAAACACTTTTACCACTGTACAGTAGTTTGTAACAGGTATCTTTGTTTTGTATGCAGACAAATCCCCTTTATCAATCAGAAGGGTTGTTTGGGATGCTTTTCCAGGCTGGATTTGTGATTTATTCAGCCTTAAATGAAATAAAACTGACTGTAAAAACAGAAAGAGTAGATTCAGAGCAGAAGGCTGAATTCAGTTTGATATGACCGTTGGTTCTGAGGAAAGTTTGTAAATTGTTGTGGAGGACTCTTTCAAGAGCCTCAGTTTAGACATAGTAAGAACTTGGTGGTAGTGGTGGTGGTGGTGGGTGACAGGCAGATGAAATCCATGAAACAATATTCAAGAAGAAGCAGAACTGTAAATTTAATTATACAAAACAATGAAGGATGGATAGGAGAGTTACGTTTGAGAGGATCTGACAGAAAAAGGGGACACTCTCACCTACGGACAGATTAGAGTTACCAATCAGCCTAACATAAAGGTTAACTGGTAACTCTAATGTGTCCATAGTCAGAGTCAGAGTCAGAGAGTCAGAGAGAATTTATTGTCATTTGCACCGCATGTAGTACATGTGTTGAAAACGAGATTATGTACACAGGGTCCCAGTTACATCCAACAACAAATGCAAGAGAAAAACAATAATAACATCTAGGATTAACTAAGAGAGACATCAGCTAGTAATACACTAAGCCCTAATGTAGTAGAAAAACATCATTATAAACAGCAGCACGAACATGAGTCATTATGAGCAGATGGTCACAGATGAACGCAGCAACAAGAAACAGATCAGTATCAACATGATGTGACATTTTGCAGTGTTTATTCTTATTATTTATTTATTCATGAGTCTGACAGCCTCAGGGTAGAAGCTGTTCCTCAGTCTAGTGGTTCTACATTTGATGCTCCTCAACCTCCGTCCCGAGGGGAGTGGTGCAAAGAGTGAGTGTGCTGGGTGAGTGAGGTCTTTCATGATGCAGGTGGCTCTTTTTCTGCATCTGGAGGTGTAAATGTCTGTGATGGTGGGGAGACTGACTCCAACAGACTTCTGTGCAGCCTTCACCACTCTCTGTAGAGCTTTCCTCTCTGCAACTGTGCAGCCTCCATGCCACACGTTGATGCTGGAGCACAGGACGCTCTCCACTGCACACCTGTAGAACGAGGTGAGGACTGAGCTTCTCAGACCAGCTCGTCTCAGCCGTCTGAGGAAGTAGAGTCTTTGATGTCCTTTCTTGATCAGGCTGGTGGTGTTGTTGCTCCAGCTGAGGTTATCATTCAAGTGTACACCCAGGTACTTGTAGCTGGAGACCACCTCCACCGCAGATCCACCTATATACAGTGGGGTGTGGGTGTGTTTGTTCCTTCTGAAGTCCACAATCATCTCCTTCGTCTTCTTCACATTCATGTGAAGGTTGTTCTCTTTGCACCAGCTCTCCAGATGTTCCACCTCCTGTCTGTAGCTGGATTCATCATTATCTGTGATGCATCCCACCACAGCTGTATCATCTGCAAACTTAACAATATGACAGCCTGGATGTGTGGCTGTACAATCATATGTGAGCAGAGTGAACAGAAGAGGGCTCAGCACACATCCTTGAGGAGAGCCAGTGCTGAGGGTGATGGTGGAGGAGGAGAAGTTGTGGATCTTCACGGACTGTGGTCTGTTTGTTAAGAAGTCTAGTACCCAGTTACAAATAGAGGGGCTTAGTCCAAGTGTGGATAGTTTGTCTATCAGAGTTTGGGGGATCATGGTGTTGAAGGCAGATGTGAAGTCCACAAAGAGCAGACGCACGTATGAGTCCTTCTGATCCAGGTGGGTGAGAGCAGTGTGGACCACAGAGGAGATGGCGTAGGTGAGAGAGAGAGAGAGAGTGAATGGTTGTTTGTCTCCATGTGTCCCCGTGATGGACTGGAGACCTGTCCAGGGTGCACCTTGACTTTCTCACAATGACTGCTCCAGACTCCCTCTAAAAGAAAATGGAAAATTGGGTAAAGAAAATGGATGGATGGATGGATGGATGGAGTCCTCAAACACAAGAATCCTTTCTCTTCCTTCGGCTCCTCTAACAGCCGAAACATGGTGATACACATCTTACTGGCAGGAAATTCCACCAATATGAGAGCCAGCCTGGGCTTCCTGTTTTACTACCATGTTCCACTCACACACACACACACATACACANGCACACACACACACACACACACACACACACGCACGCACACACACACACACATACACACGTTCACTGGTTTGCTGTCCCGTCTGCGCTCTGAAACGCTCTCTGTCTACAAGGAGGAAGTGAGGTGTTGCTGAGTGTTCCAGCCAGACGGAGACATTTCACACTGGATGATGGATTCATCATAAAAGGGTGGAAGTCCTGGGCTGGCCTGTGTTGCTGAGTGGACTGTCCATTGTTTCCAACACAAGCTCTTAGCAACGCCACTGATTCATTTGTTTTAGAGGAAGAGATTGTTGCAGATGCTCCTTTCAAGGCAAAGAGTACATCATGGTTTCCTCCTGTGAGCTTTTACTGTCAATCCAAATATTTGTGGGTAACAAAACAGTTCAAACAGTGTTCACTTGGTAGAACAGCCACAAGTGAGCCGTTGTGTTTTTATGTACATCTGCTCATCAGTCTGTAGGTGCAGGGCAGTAAAGTGTGCAAACGGTCGGGGTGAACGACCTCCCTGCTGTAAGTCCACACACAGAAGTGTCGTGACCTGCGTCTCTGAGCTGCCTGCATGTACAGCGGACACTGCCTTTCATCCGTCAGTGTCCAGTCTCTGCTCTGCCTCTGTGAACCAACCTCTCTAAATACACAACTTTTTAAAAGGTGCTGTAAAAGTCTTGGTTTATTTGTTAGGAGATGATGGAAGCTTAGAGTCTACAATCACCAACAAGACAGGATGAGTTTTTTTGACTATCCATCCATTATTACATTTTAAAAAATGATTACATTTAAAAAAATGATTACATTTAAAAAAATGATCAAAACAAATGTGTTAAAAAAAATGAAATAGCGTAATGTGTATTGTATCAATTAGAAAATTAGAAAGAGTTAGTCATTTTGTACTGTTGGTTGAAGATTATTATTGTTTAATCTGATTGTTGGAAAAAGTTGGTTGAAGATTATTATTGTTTACATGGTTGATTATTGTTGTTTAATCTGATTGTTGGAAGTAAGGGGCAGATATAATAAGATTTATTCTTCTTTCTGCTACCTTTCATTTTTTTATATTTTGTACACTATCATTTATGAGATTGTCTTGTATTGTTTCTTTTGTAAAAAAAAAAAATGAACAAATTTAATAAACATAAACATAAACATTATCTTTACCTGCTTCTTCCTTTTTGGGTCACAGGGATTTTTTTTTTTTTACTATACTTTTCAAATTAGTAGAAAAAATAATGAGCCATAAAGCAAATAATTATCTGAGCTAGATCCCCACAACAAACACCCGTGCTATAATGAGAGCACAAAATATCAACAGAAAAAATAATTGTGTAAACTACAATCTTTCCTGAAAACAGTTCATATCACTCACCACCTCTCAACCAGATTTTTACACAAATCCATCTCATGCGGCAAGCTGAAGTGAAATGGACTGGAGACCTGTCCAGGTGTCCCCCACCTCTCACACAGTGACGGCTGGATATGAGCACCAGTGACCCCCATGACCTGAAAAGGAAGAAGCAGGTAAAGATGATGGATGGATGACTCCAGCAGTTAATAGTGAAGTTTAAAGGGGACCACACATGCAAAATTCACTTTTTAATGTTTTTTTTACTCAACTTTGGGTATTTAGTTCATAAAAAAACAGTCCTAAGGCCAAAAAAATGCACCCAGTGGTTTATTTACTCTAAGTAGATTTATTTTACTGTGATAATTTAGGTTTCATTTTGAAATCAAATCGGCGCGCTCAGACGGGTTTCGGTAAGTTATCTTAAGCTAGCACTAACAGTAAGTCAAATGAGTAATAAAAAAAGAGCTAATTTTAAAACAACAACACATTACAGATACTGGCTGTTACAGAGGGCGTTAACAGATCTTTGAAGGGCGTGGACTTCAAGAAACCGGTCGTTCAAAACGAAAGTTAAAAATGGCAGAATTAAAAAGGGTATAATTAATTATCTAAGAATTATTTTGTGTATTAAAATGAATTAATATTGTCAAGATGGCACACAGACATAACATAAAATTTTTAAAGACCTACTATATGGGGTCTCCTTTAAAGCAAAGATCTCACCCGATGAGCAGCACTTAGAATTAGGGGTGTGAATCTCTCAGTGCCTGGAGAATCGATTCGATTCCGATTTTTGGTGTCACGATTCGATTCAAAATCGATTTTTCGCTTCAGAAACGATTTTTGATTCAGAAACGATTTTTCTATTAAAATGGTCATAAATTTAGTTTCAGTTTTGTAACTGACAAGCTGAAAAGAAGAAACAACAATGTAAACAAATAGAACATTTATTTAAAACAATAATTTTAGGTTCCTTATTGTATCAAAATTTTTGCATCGTTTGATATTTATACCAAAAATAGGAACAAATAATACAGGAATGCATTAAATTCTGTAACTTAAATAGCCAGTATTAGCTTAGCTTTTTGCAATTGTTACTTATAGAAGATTACTGTTTGTTTGAACTTGTTTTGTTTTTGAAAAAAGGGGCAGATAAAATAAGATTTCTTTTTCTTTCTGCCACCTTTCATTTTATGTATTCTTTCTTCATATACAGGTAATCCCCAACTTACGAGCGAGTTCCGTTCCTACGACTATCTCGTAACACGAAATCTTGTATGTCGGAATCTGAAGCACATGTTGCTAAGTCCGGATTTTCGGTCGTAAGTCGGAAAATTTATGCTAGCGCTACTACGGACACTCGTTTTTCAACACAAACGTTCATAATAGTTCATAAACATGCTCAGAAACTTGTTTACAAACAGTTAGCTAACACACTTTCATCTAAAAACACATACCAGTGCTGTATGTTCTGTATGTTCTTTACAAATTTACTGTTCGTTAGTGAGCTCGTAAGTCCGGAACCTCGTATGTCGATGCGCTTGTAAGTCTGGGATTACCTGTACAGTACTGTGAGATATGGTTTTATTTTCTTTATCTTTTGGGTTTTAATGTTTTAAAAAAAATCGATTTGGGGGCTTTTAGAATCGATTCTGAATTGCCAGGACCAAGAATCTAGATTCTTTGAAAAAAAATTTTTTTTTTCCTGCACCCCTACTTAGAATATGTGTGAACGTAAGTGATGCTCAGCTGCAAGCCAAACTGGTTTGGCTTGTTGTTGTAGCCATTTCTGTGTTTAAAGTTGTTTTATTGTGATGATCTTGAAAACAAAGTCAATATTCAACGTGTCTGCTGCTTCCTTAGATAGAGAACTTTACTAATTGGCTTTTCTATGTGAATGTTCCTGTAAAGTGCCCTGAGACAACTTTCTTGTGATTTGTGCTATATAAATAAACTGAATTGAATTGAATTACTTTGACTTTGAATATTAATCAGTTGTAGATGTACAGTCAAATAATCTAGTTGGCAAATTTAATAAAAATCTGTCCAACAGTTCATAAGATACTTTACAAACACACACACACACACACACACACACACACACACACACACACACACAGGGGCAGCTGTGGCTGAGTAGATAGAGCAGTCGTCCTCCAATGGGAGAGTTGGGGGTTTGATTCCACCAGCAGTCACATGTTGAAGTGTCCCTGGACAAGACAACCCCTCGTTGTCTCTGATGTGTGTCCCATCAGTGTATGAATGTGATAAAGCTATGATTATTCTCTGTACAGATCTAGTAGAGTGCTGTATGAATGGGTAAATGAGGCACAGCTTGTTGTAAAGAGCTTTGAGTGTCTTCATAAGATATAAAGGAGATGTAGTCCATTTACCATTCACACACACACACCTATGAGCAAACACACAACTGTCTACCTTCACCTCTCAGCAATATTTATAGTCAACAGATCAAAACAATAGACGGTCACTCAGGTCCCATGTTCAGAATGTCGTGTTTCATTTGAATTGTTTGTCTCCATTGCAACGGTGACCCTGACCCTTCAGTGTTTTCCTATTGAGGCAGGCGTGCCACAGGGCCATCGCCAGGCCACGAAGTGAGGAAATGTGGGTGTGAAGGTGTGAGCAACTGAGGGCATACAGCTGGAGAGGCAGAGAACCAGTACCACACACACACACACACACACACCGTTCACACATTCACCATGTTGCTGCTGGTGGATTCCCACACCCACTATCTTAACCAAACATTGTTCGACACAATTGAAATAATGGCGGCTGAATTGTCAGGACAAAAACAACTTGTGCTAAAGTTAAACTGGTTATATATAGACACTATTTTTTTCTTTTACGCTCAGACAAAATATAAACATGCTCTTTTTTTATAGCAGCTTCTTATTACTGCTGCAAAAACAAAGAGGCACTAAATCAGCGAGTGCGGCTTTATGTATATTTATGTTAGAGTGATTGAAGAGGACACGCTGCTCTTAAGGCCTTCTGATATATAATGCAGTGATTTGGTAATCCCAGGGCGACGAGTAGGTGACGGCACCAGCAGACACCGTTCTGACTTTCAGCACTTCATTAGATGAATGGGGACATTTATTTAACATCACTGATGGGAACCTAATTACACATGGAGTAATAAAAGTTTTCAGTGGGGCTTTACTCTGTGTTTGCAGTAAGACAGGTGGACAAAAAGCATTTATCTTTTTGTGGGGAAGGGGAGTGACACCATTATAAATGTAAAGGGTTACCCCTTTTTCCTGAAACTTTAAATGTTTGCATGCTACACATTTATCCCTCAGTTTTCTACTCAACCTGTAGTTAATGATGGTTAAATATACATTGTTGAAGGCTTCCATGTTTGTTATTTGATTTACACTATGACAATGTTACAGCAGTAATGTGAGGTTAGTCTGCACAAAACCATGGCTGTGCTTATTAAGGCCCCCTCCCACTGAATGACGACCCCAGTGCAACATAAAACATCAGCCAGTGTGTGAACGGTCTCTGAAAGGTCTTGGTGGTCTTTATGAAAAGTGTGCTCCACATGTGCAAATGCATGAAAGGGCTGCACAAAACTTCCATAGTGAAGCCATCTTGGTTTATATTTGTAATGGCAGACATCAGGGTTGTCCGTGGAGTTGGAGGATCATGGTGACAGTGTATCCATGATGTGACACAGTTGTGGCACGACTTGGTCATCGAGAATTTGAAGCAGCGCTGGTCACACTGACTTCCTGCCCAGACCACAACCATAACTGTAACAGAATCATTGAGAAGACTTAGTGCAGATGTGGTACCCGTGGATACGGTCTTGCTAGCAGAGCTTTCTAGTACTTAGCTGCATCCTAAAGCAGTCCAGGAGGGTCAAGAATAGGGATACAGAGTGTGGTGAAGGTGCTGGAGAGAATCTCAAAGATGTAGAAGATGTAAGAAAACCCTATTCGTCAGGCACTAAGAGCACAGCAGTGCTGTGGTTGGTTTCACACTGAAGGTTTGCTGAATTTTCTGTTATTCAGCTGTGTTCTTGTAGGTCATGCAGAAGGTACTGTGGTCATCATCCTTTGTGACGAGAGCCTTACTCCACTGCTACTTCACTACAGGCCCGGAGGACAGGGACATTTCCTGGTGAGACAGTCTGATGCGTGAGCTACAGGGCCGGCACTCCCTGTTTTTTTATTTTATTTTTTAGAACTTTTATAACAACATCAAAACACAGAATACAGGTAGTCCCCGACTTACGAGCGCTCTGACCTACGAGGTTCCGGACTTACGAGCTGGCGAATTTTTGGAAAAAACGCAAAAAATACCGAGTTTTTCTGTGTTTTTTCACCACAGTTCGTTAGCTAAACATGTGGACACACGTTTCCGATCATTTTTATGCACTCGTAAGCAGTTTTTCGATGAAAAACGAGTGTTTGTAGTCGCGCTAGCAAAACCGTTCCAACTTACGAGCGAAATTCCGGACTTACGAGACACGTGGCGGCCGTTCCAAGTTACGAATTTTCGCTTTACGAGCAACTCGTTGTAACGGAACTCGCTCGTAAGTCGGGGACTACCTGTACTGCTATTGCTGCACCAGGGCCGGCCCCGCCCCACCCAGTGCTGGCCCCGCCTCCACCCAGGGCTGGCTCCGCCTCCACTGGCAGCTCTTTTTTTTGTGTGTAGATCACCCTGATGTAATACATCAGTGCACTTGGTCAGTGGTGTTTGAAAGATGGAAAGCAGAAAGAGCAAGGCTGGCAGGGAGAAGACTAGAAAGAGGAACACTCTGGAAACAGATGCAGCTGAAGGTTAAAATTATGTGATTTTAATAATAATAGGTCGTGATCTAAAGTGGGCCAGTCTGAGGCATGAAACTCTGGGTCTGAAAATGAGTCCCACTCCAGCCCTGCCTCACTATCATTATTCAGCTACTTGAAATCATTAGCATGCACAAAGAAATATATTTTAATAGATTTTGTAATGTCTGGATGAGCAGTTCATGTTTCGATGCTGCTTTCAGGTAGGGATGGGGGCGATCCGATCCGGTATCAGTATTGGCCTCTGATACTATCATCATTTACATATCAGATTTTTCTGATCCAACCTGCAGAGATTTCTGATCCATGATGCATGTCTGTGTCTGATGAAACATCTCTTCATGTGATTCCCTGCCGGCTGCTCTGCGCGTTGGCTTCAAACTGTGGAATGGATTTCCTGAACGGAGGCGTGTCTCATGAACCCAGAGTAATAAGACCCACCTCCCATTCAGGAAATCCATTTCATAGTTTGCAGCCAGCTAAAACGCGAGCAAGCAGCACAACTGTGGCTAATGGCTAACCAACTTTTCATTGTAACATGTCCGCTGTGTGGAAGCATTCTGCACTAGAAACACCACAAAGCAAGACAGCAACGTGCAATGTTTGCAGAGCCATAGCACCACATTAAACCGCGGTAAAGTTAAGTTTTATGTTGGACATTTGAGCTCCGGGGCTTCAGCGGTCTGCTCCTCCTGCTCAATCCGCAGCAGGCAGCCCGACCCCGGCCAGCCTCACTCAATCTGCCCCGCTCAGTCTGACCATCTTCGGACTGAACAAGAACAACACACCGCTGAAGCCACGGAGCTCGAATGTTTACTGAGAAGTTGCTAAACTTCGTCATAATTAATGACCAACTGCTATCAGTTGTAGAAAATGAAGGATTTCACTGCTTGATACTTGCAGCCAAGATATAGTTTACCCTCCAAGAGATATTTATCAGTACAACAGTAGACAATCATAAAAAGCATATTAATTGAAAATTACAAGAAAATTATATTTTTAAAAAAGAAACAAAAACAGCTACATTATAAAGCAATGTAAAATACTAAAAACAGGAACATGTCTGTGTTGGTTTATGCCATGAACTTAGCAGATGTTTGAAGCCATTTAATTTTTTTAATTCATTAATTTAAAATAAACAAAATAAAACCATCAAAAAGAAAAAAAACATTGAATGAAAAGAGTGCAGATATCTGCCCCTAATTTAAAATAAATATAATAGAACTTTAAACAAACAGTCACTTAAATTAATCACTTTAATATCCACTTTAAAGCTAGGAATAAAAAATGAACAAACATGTTTTGTGTTAGCAGGATTTAATTGTAACTTTGAAACGTATCCAACATTAATAAAACTTACCTCAAGTTGCCTTTTTGGATGTGCATACATATATTTGTACAAATTTTACTTGAGAGGAGATTATTACAGCTTCATATAAAATCAATAACGATGATATCGGAACGGTATTGGTATCGGTTGATATCCAGATTTAGGTACGGGATCGGATTGGAAGTTTAAAAAATGTGAATCGTGCATCCCTACTGTCAGGCACATGATCGTGGCTCATGCACTGACATTTCTTGAAGCTTGTTGTTGCTGAGGGTGGTTGCCTCCTATTGTGAGGAAACCTTTCAGTGTTTATTATATGAAACATTTGTCTAACTGAACACATGGGCCGACACAAGCACCAGAAATCATCCATTTTATTAGCATAACTTTATTTCACTCCTTAAATACAAAGCACGGCACAGCGTTCGACAAAGACAGAAGCATTTTTCTAGTGAGATTATGATCTTAATGGATGGGCTCACATCATCTTCAGTTATGCTAAGATGTAAAAAAACAAAATATTAAAATGTGTTAAAAGTACTGAGCTTTATGGCAAGCTGCATTGTTATCAACATGAAGGTTGTAGCTGGTGATGGATGAAGAGCAAACCGTCAAGGCTTCAAAATGTGACACCCTGGGTGAATAAATCCATTTATGGTTGAGTTCTGCCTCCAAAAATCTTTCTCAACAAAATGAACTAAATCACTTGTTGACTAATAACTTATCGTGTGGGATTGATTGAAGAAATTACAAAAAATAAAGAACATTTCCTGTATTTATAAAGTAAACACTCAGAGCAGCCTTCAACATGTCAGAATGGGCCAAACATGGTGCCGTGCCACTGTAATGGTGGACATTCCTGCCTTATCTCTCACTTTTGTCAGCTTCCTGATGTATTGTGAGTTATTTCCTGACCCGTCTGAGCTAGCTGCTGCTGAGCAACTTGTTGAAATGTTAAGGATGTGGGGGTCTCCAAAAATGTCCCATACTTCAGAAGTCACCTTCTGTAAACTTAACCAAACAATATTTTAAGTAGTGAGTCACATTATGTCTATTAAAATGCTGCACCAAGCCCGTGATTCCCTTTAATCTGCCCGCTTCCTCCTTATAAGTCCATGTTGATGTTAATGCTGTCCAGACCCCCGAGGTGTCATGTCTGCTCCCAGCCTTATATAGAAGCCCCCACAGGTTCACGGTCGGCGCATTAGTAGTATCAGCTGGTGTGAACCATCTTGCACAGGGTCCTCTGTCATCTCACTAATGTTCAAGTCACTGCAAGGTCACATCCCGTAGAGGTGTTCTGCTTGGTAAAAGCTCCTTGCTGATAATCCCTAAATGAGTGAGGGTAGGTCTGAGTGCAGGCGCAGGGTGGTAGGTCCTGGAGGAGGACTGCACGCTAACATTTGACATCAATTTGTGCAGCTAAGATGGTAAACTACTGCTGAGTTGTCACGTGCTCAAATCAGTTCTACCTGACGTTTTCCAAAGTCAGGGAGACAAAATCAGAAGCAAGAGAGGAGGCACCTGAGACCGAGCTGCATCCAAGAATCAAAGATATGTGTGTGTTCTCATGTCATCATGTCCCACAAAGATGAACACGTAGTCCCAAAACACGCTTGTTGAGTTCTGGTCAGTCTGAACATGAAGTTACCACTCCCTGATCTGCTGCTGTCACAAGATCAGCTGGCTGTGAATCAGACTCAGCTGATAACATCTACCCTGGTTTGACCCACAGTGACCAGCTGATTGTTTTAAACTGTTTACATCAACATATTCACCTGCTCCCATTAAAAATAATGGTTTCACAAAATAAAAAGTGTTTATTAGCCTGAAATTAAACTTCACAAACAATTTGCTGTTGTGAGAAAACGGTAGGACTGACAGAGTGTTCTCGGTATCATGTATCATGCTTCCTGGAGTAAACGTGTTGTTACTGTCGTGTGTTTAAATCTTCATGAGTCGGAGCTTGACTAATAAATATGTAGAAAAGTGAGAAGTTCAGCTGCTTCAGTTCTTTGCTGTCATGTTTTTCACAATCAGTGCACACTCTGCTCACTGATCTGATGGGCGCTGAGCTTCAAACCCGTTTCTGTAATTATAATTTCAGTTTTGTTCTTTATTTTTTATTTTCTGATGGGGGGTGTACCGTATTTTCCGCCTGAAAAGTCGCACCGTTATATAGATCGCTTTGTCCAATTATTTGCAATAATTTGGAAAAATCCATAAACAGGTCGCACCTTTATATAAGTCGCATCTATTGTGCGTCACCGCTATGTGACGCGTCAGCGCCTCATTTGCCCTGCTGAAAATGGCGGCCACAGAAGCATGCACGGAAGGACTTTTAACAAGATTAACACGGTAAAAACAATTATTTGTCTGCTGAAAGTTATGGCAAAGATGTGTCTTAGCTTAATAAATTCACGTAATGGTCAAATCTTCCATGTGGTTTATGAGCTATTTGCTAAAAAGTACAAGGAAAAAAACTGAAGCTAGCCGCGACACATTAACGTCTATAAAACATAGAATTTTATCTCAAATAACTCCAACAGCTTAAAGTTTGTAAATGAACACCAAATAATTACATTCTGGAAGTTTGAAAAAAAATCTGGCGTGTGATTTATGAGCTATTTGCTCAAACGTACCGGTACAAGGAAAAACAACTAAGCTAATGCTAACTGCTAGCTCCACATCTACAAAGCTAAAACAGCTAATTTTATCTCAAACATCTCATACAGCTAACAGTTTGTAAATGTCCACCCAGTATTACGGTACTTTCTGTAAGTTTCAAAAAAATCTGTCCTGTGTTTCAGTAGTTCATATCTCCAGAGCAGGAGGCCGGGCTGCGACAGAGTCAATCCGACCAGAGGAGGCTCTCGTCGGACACATTAGGTGGGAACGGTTGGTGTACCCTAGCGGACAAAAGTGGTACTGCACCCCTAGCGGCCGAAAGTGGTACTGCACCATTTTTGGCCTAAATGGTCTAAAAACATGGGGAAAAAATCCATAAACAAGTCTCACCTCTCTATTAGTCGCAGGGCATACAAATTAGGCAAAAAACTGTGACCTATAGTCCGGAAATACGGTATATCATTTTATCTTGTGGCAGTGGTGGTGCAAAGAAGGCGAGCCTGTCATCAAACCTGGTTTGACTCTCCCTGACCTTAACATCAAAATGTGGGTGTGAAAGGGGAAAAACCTGCATCTGCCGCCACTCTCATTTGCCGGACTATGGGCTCTTGAGCAAGGACCTTAACCTTCTCATTTGTTCCCCCGGGCACCCAAGATGGCAGTCCTCTGTGCCACACATACACACACACATCCGTCAGTATTGGCATCAAACTGAGGACATTGTATTGACTTCCATTCATTTTTGTTACTGTATTTATGCCTAACTCTGACATTTTCCCTAAACTTAACCATTACTGGTCAATAGCTAACCCTAACCTGAACCAAAACTTAATTCACACCATACCTCTAAACCGAACTAGTAAAGCACAGGAGAGCTGCAAATAAAGTGAGGACCTTGAAGCGGTCCTCACTTTACTTCAAAGACCTCACTTTGATAGTAACTATGGCACAAATGGTCCTCACTCTGTAGTAAATATAAGTACACACACACACACACACACACAGTGGTAGCTCTGTGGTCAGTGGTTGAGTTAGGAAGGGCGATGATCTGTAGAAGACTCTTCATTTTCAAACAAGTCTGAACAAGTTTGATGCTCTTGTCTGTTTCCCCCTTTCTTCACCAAAGACTTATTAACATTTACATCCATCCATTTTCATCTTCATTATCTTCTAGCTTCTTCCTTTATGGATCGCTGAGGTCACCAGTCCGAGTTCAGGCCAGGTCAAAATGATGTGCTTGATGGGCGGGCCAGTTCAGTCTCGGACTTTTGATGTGGTTTTATGAATCATACAGCACAAATAACCCTAAATAATAATACACAATACTGTATAAACTTGTGTTAATCTACTTGTAGAGGAAGAGACAGTCAGACTGGCCGGTTGAAAGAGGTACAAAAAATGTCCAGTTAAGCTCAGATGGATCAGCTGATCACCAACTGTGCACGCGTCTCCACACCTGCTGTCTTCTGCCGTGAAGGAAGTAGCAGCATCTACAAAAGCTGAAGCGAGCAGCACGTTCAATTAAAACAGCCTTGTTCTATATTTTTCCAAATGATTTTCTGCTAAAAATATTTTGTTCATCTGTATAACAGCCTATCTTTAGAGTTGATTATTTTTAGGCTATTGGTTTTGTATGTTAATATCCATTTGGTGAAACAAGAAATCTTATATCGTTCTTTCCTTGAAATACGTTTTTTAAAATATGTCAAACAGATTTGCTTTAAAAAAGCAGTAAAAGCTTCATGTGAAAAACTGTCTGTTTTTGGGGGGTTCAGGTCTGTAATGTCTGATTTTTTTAATGCCTGAATGTAACTCTACATGCAAACTCCACCCAGAAAGGCCCCCTGGCTGGGATTTGATCCAGCAACCTTATCACTTATGCGATATGCCTTATTGATATGCAGCAGGTCTACCAACTGTGCCACCATGCTGCCCACAATATTTACATTTTACAAAAAATAAAATAAATAACTAAAAATAACTGAACACTGCTTTGATTATCGGAGAGGAGGACTTCAAAATTGTCTAAGTTCATTCATTCAACCTTTATTTATACAGGTCAATCCCACTGAGCCTCGAGGACTCATTTACAAGAGAGACCTGACCTCATTCTCAATAAACCTGAATTAGTGAGGATGAACTTTGATGTTTTGAACCTCAGATGAGTCGGTGGGGGACAGGGTGGACTACAGAAACCATCTGTGCACCATCAAACTAGTTGACCACTACGAGAAGGTGATATTTATAAGACTGAGTTTGTTGCAGCTCCTTGGACTGAAGAAGTATTTTCGATAAAAGATGAATCGTTTCAACATAAACAAACTGTCCAGAGGACCTGATTTAACTTAGTTGGACTTCCAAACTGGTGGCAAAACTCAGACTTCTGGAATTTGAGGAACCCAATAAAAACACGTGAAGGAGGATTCATAATTTAACCAGCAATGATCTGTACAAACAAACAAGTCCTTCATCTCATCTGTTCTTTTGATTTATTACGATTTATCCATAAAATACAAGACAAGTTGTATTTAGGTCTACATAATGTCAATAGTGTGTGCAATACTCTTTTTAACCTGTAGAGATTCAGCATCTAAAACTAAAAGGGGCTGTTTACACGGCACGTATTTTGAGTGAATCGGCACCTTTCTCTCTGCAGTTCAGCTGTTCATTTACATGACACCAGTCGCCCAACTCTTAGGGTGTATTCACACCAGCCCTGTTTAGTCCACTTTAATCAAACCCTAGTCCATTTGCCTAGAAAGTCTGGTTCATTTGGGGAAGTGTGAATGTTCAATCAAACTCTGATATGGACCAAAAAAGCTAACTCTGGTCCACCTAAATACCCAGGTCTCAGTTCGGTTGAAGTGAACTCTGACACGGTTCAAATGAATTGTGAATGCAAGTGGACTAAAGACCGCTCCAAAAGCAGGAAGTGGACTACAGCGCAGGGCAAACAAACGCGCATTTCTACCACCTTATTCTTGGGGGTGTCACTGTAGAAGAGAATGTGCATTGTACTTCCTGTCCGACACCGGAAGTGCCTTTATTCCATAGGCGGAGTATGGATCGCGGGTGTTTTTGAAAGTTATTTTCATTCATTTTATCGGAGCAAACACAGCTTTTGTTTAAACGGAACGTTTACTGAAATGTCCTACCGGGGTTCAGGTACCTGCTG
>JBBPBX010004383.1:0-77059 GCA_038048925.1 Garcialebias charrua | reverse complement strand
CAAGCACGTTCACCAGATTCTACAGAGTTAACGTGGCCACCCCTCATCCCCTGGGCCAGGTTCTTCTGCAAGGGTCCTCTGGGCTTCCTCAGTGAGGTATGTGCTCAGGATTCCTTGTGACATCATTGATACTAGTCATTCAGTGCTTTCAGCACCACCCTCTGGCGGTCAGTAGGGATGAAATAGAACGAAAGTTACAAATGTAACTACGGTTCTATGAATCCCGGATGACCGCCAGAGCTTCTCTGTCACTCAGAATGCTTGCTTACGCGAGAAGTTTCTGTAGGACTGAATTACGGATAACGCTAGGCTATATAGCCTTTGATTGCTTATCCGGTCACACCTGTGTGACGTTGTTGATATGATTACTCCAACAGTGCATGCGCGAAGGGAACATTCAGTGCTTTCAGCACCGCCCTCTGGCGGTCATCTGGGATTCATAGAACCATAGTTACATTCGTAACTTTCATTCTGAGTGCAAATAAATCTCATTGAGATGTGTAAAGATCTGTCCATATATTTCTTACCACATTTAAGTATGTAGTGTTGCAGATGCAATATGAAAGAACCAAACGAATATAATTTATGAATTTACAGAACTCTGTATTAAAAACTCTGCAGAGACAAACATTAAGAAGTGTTCAACCTTATGATTGTTCACCGGCAGGCTAAGCTGTTTTCCACACATCACTGTGAACACGAACAAACTCGTTACATAACACTGGGACGCTCAGATTCTTGTGATGAGATGAACAATGTTTTGCAATCAGAATACATATTGCCCCAAAAGCTGTTAATTTTAGATTAACATTGTATGTTACAGAAAGTTTTTTTTTTTTATCAAGGTGATGCCTGCTTCTAGTGTGAAATCAGTTGTAAGGGGTCCTTCACTTTGTTACAGCACAAATGAGTGTTCCATATTTTTAACTCCATCCTGTTTTAATTCGTTTCCATTTGATCTAATCATCCAAGACATGTTAGTCCAGGTTTGAATGGCGTCCAATTCAGACAATTTAAACTGGATTTAGTAAAGCTCTGCTTCTTGTGTATCTGATTTGTGATGCATGAAGAAACATTTTTACAAAAAAAAAAAGGAATTTGACATTTTTTCAACTACGCTCATTTGCCAATTTCTCTGTACGTTACATTTTAGGGTAAGCACAAAAAAGTTGACTTTCTCCACAAAGTGTCAAATGTGAAACTTATTTTGCATTATGCAAGCTTGCATATAGCATGAATTTTCAACTTTAGTCTAAAGATTAATATTTATTTTCCCCGTTGGTTACCTTGCAGCACTGAAGTCTGGTAATACCATGATTCAGTGAAAATATCAGGTACCTAACAGCTACAAGAGCATAACTTTTTCTCAACTCTTACAGTATAATATGTTCATCTGTGACCATCTGCTCATACAAACTCATGTTCGTGCTGCTGTTTATTCCCACTATATTAGGCTTAGTGTATTACTAGTTGATGTTTCTCTTAGTTAATTCTAGATGTTATTACTGTTTTTCTCTTGCATTTGTTGTTGGATGTAACTGGGACCCCGTGTACATAATCTCGTTTTCATCACATGTACCACATGCGGTGCAAATGACAATAAAGACTCTCAGACTCTGATAAAGCTAATAAGAATAAAGCTATTTGACTGGTCAGCTTTGAAAATGGCAGCAGGTTCAGACAGGCTTCACTTTACCTAAAAATAATCTTATTCTCAGCGAGGTTAGTGAGTACATTGATCCAAATGTCAAATATTTTACAAAACATGCCACATGCATGCATATTTTTTGTGATCGGTGTTATCCTGTGTTTGTGCTCAAAGCTGTCCAGTAATCTTTATATCCAGTGTTACAACCCACCGTCTTTTGTTTTTCAGGAGGTCCCGGTCAATGGTCATTAACGGACATGATGTTCACGCAGCCCGAGTAGACAAGTTTCTCCGTTTCTACAAACTGAAGGAAGAAACTTTGAATCGTCAGATCTTCACAGCGATGCATCTTTGCATTGCTGCTAGTAAACCTTCAGGTTTAACACCCAGTCCTGCCTGTATTAATGTTGCTTCTTAAACAGATGTTTTCCTGCCCTGCTGTAAAATCGTCACTTTGTCCCAAAAAGCAAAGCCTTTTGTAACCCAATTGCACATCCACTGCCTTTAATTTAGTTTTGGTACTAAAGTTGTAAAAATAAGTTTCTTTTGAATGAAAAATACTTTTGTAAATAGAAATCCATGCAATTTCAATATTTTTCCTCTATTCTTTTATAAGCTGCATATAAGAATATGAAAATGTATTTTATTACAAGTTTTTAAATTTGTTTTTACCCTTTTATAAGATGGTTTAGAGCTAATGTGAAGAATTATGTTCAAATGCAGTAAAGACATTTCAGCAATCCAGCAGTCTGCAGCATCATTTATTAAAAGGAAAAACAACCTTGACTGATACAAAAGTCCCTTTATTAGCATAAAATTTATCCTAAAGTACAAATCTTTGCCGTCACTTCAGAATGTGAAACTGAATAACAAAATCTAAAATAATTCAGGTCAAGACTTAAGAGAAATTAAAAAGAGTAACAGCTTTACAACATCAGCCTTATCAGTTAGTCGTTCGAAGTTTACAATTAAGGAGCACTTGAAATATTTATGGTTGTCATGGTAACCTATAAAACTAGGTCTGAAACAGTGGACCACAGTCAGTGACTGATGAAGACCAGCACTGAAGTCTGTAGTCTCAGCTCTTCGTCAGGCAGCTTCTTATAAATGTTTTAAACACGTTGGTTCCGTTTCAATTTAATTTTTACAAAATTAGAATAAAGTGTTCCGTTTTTGACACCCGTTAACGTTTTGCAATATACTACTAATACTAGAATAAACACTCAAAGTCAAATTTCTATGTATGTGTGTGTGTAATCTACAGGTATGAAATGCAAGTTGTTTTTGTTTACAGGAGAAGACTTTAAAAGTAAAAAGTTTATATTTTATGACGTGGGGGGTTGGGAACCCACATTTATCTTTGCACAAGTCTGACGAAGGCCTGGACGAGCTGGATGATGGGCTCCTGGCCCTCGTGGCTCGCCTTTGACCCTGATGCGGAGGGTTTGGACTGAATGGAGGGGAGGAGGCCGCTGGCTGGAGATAACGGAGAGCCCCTGCGTAAGTGGCGGCACAGGCTGGAAAGAAGAGTACTCTAAAGAGGAAAACATGAAGAGGACTTAAAATTTATCGTCTCTTAACTTTGAAATACTGCTCCACAATTTCTATACACAGGGCTGCATAATTTAAAACAAATAAAACAATCCAATAATTATAAATGTATCGTAATATTTTCTCAGACTAGATGAAACAAGGAGAGTAACACAATAATAACTAAATATTCTGTTTTAAATAATCATGGGGTGAACATCTTGTTTTGTGTTAATCAGACTGTCACAAATAAGCTAAATTTACAGCTGAAAATACTTTTTTTTACAATACCCCAAATACTGCAACACACCTGGCAAGATAAATAGTGACAAAAGATTTATACAGTAGTCCCTCGCTACTTTGCTGTTTGTTTATCGCGGGCTCACCTGGGTGTATCTCGGGTGTGATAGATTAAAAGCTGACAACTAATTTCATCATTGTATAGAAACACAATGATGACAACACATGGCACTTTGACTAAGTATTTTATTATTGTTACCGTTTTACTTGGTTTCAGGTCAACGGTGGAGTTCTGTGTGAGAAAGCTAGACCTACTACTGCTCGTTTGTGTGGCTGTGCTGTAAAAACATTGACCAGAACCTCTCTGTACAAGCTTCATCAGCTCAAACGAGCGGGTTAGAGATCTCACCAGCTCAGAGCTGAGCTCCTGCTTCAGCCTCTGTTTGTCTCGAGGGAGGATGGAGGAATCTTTGAGACATCGAACAGCCTGAGAGATCAGCACGTAGAAGCAGTTCTCCATGGTGAACATTAGCAATGACCTGAAGAAGAGAAACTCAAAGTTAATCTTTATTCAAACGTTTTCCTTAAATTAAAGTGATCCAAGTCCAGTGAAGGTATCAGGATTTACTCACTTTAGAGTTTGGATCTCCTCTGAGGAAGCCAGGGAAGCTATGCTCACAGAAGCCGGCTCCTTCTTCTTCTCTATCTGTAAATAAACACCATTAAGTAATCCTAAATCTACTGTAGGAATTATATACAGTATTTTCATATTTAAGCTTTACCTCGCTCAGCATGCTCAGAGCCACATTAATAGTGGCCAGCAGGGTCCCAAAAGACGGGGCTACATCGGGGTCAAATGCAGGGGTTGTGAAGCTGAGCACAAACAGGGTCCTGTACTCAGCCAGGTCCATACACTGACACACAAACACAATCAGTATTTTACTCTTTTGTTCCAGTGTTAAAAACTGCACAAACATGACAAGAAGAAGTGTGATGTGAGCAGTCTGACCTGGTCCAGGAGTATCTGGCAGCAGTCTGGAGTGAAGTGCTGCAGAGTGGCCAGAGTTTTACTGAGGATCTTTAGAAGGCTGCACTGTACGGCCAGCAGGGCCTTCTGCTCGGCCTCTTCTCTTTCCCCGCCTCCTGCTGCGTCTTTAGTCAGGTCCTGAGGAGGCCGCTGTGCCCTAGGTAGAGGACCAGGGGGCAACGCCTCACCATTCTTCACCTTCAAACAGAGTTATGACACTACAGTACTGGTATTTGTAAGCATCAGGAGTTTTTTTAATTATTATCTAGATTTCTGACCTGTAGATAATGATGGAGCATCTTTTTACTGTGGAGCAGATATGTGCAGGCCTGGCACAGGTAACACAGGTTTACCTGCACAGCAAAGGTGAGGAAACATGAATAAGAAAACTCAACCGCGGCTTTGTTTCTTTTGATAACGGCGTTTCCTTTCAGACTCACCTGCACATCTCTGAGCAGATTAGGCAGGTGAAACTGCCACTCCTTACAGAAGCTGGAGAGCTGCAGAAGGAATCCAACTGTGTGATCCGCCTCGTCCAAACAGGCCAGGCTCTGCACTGTTCGAACCGCGTTCAGACACTGAGCAGAGGGGAAAGAAACACGTCGATTTTGTTTTCAACTGGTCACAATACTTCTGGGATGTACAAAACCACGGACTTGAACTGAGAGTTAAATAATGTGAGTAAATTAACAAATAAAAAGTTACAACAAAATACATCTGCAAATATATGGATTAGAAATATATGATCTAACAGGTTTGAAATAGCTGAAAAACCAGACATGTTTACTGTACAGTGAATTTTAAATGGAAGTTATTGTTTCAAGCACTGTATTTTTTGCCCTATAAGTAGTGGGTTTTTTACATAATTTGCATGCCCTGCAACTCATTTATGGATTTTTCCCCCCATATTTATAAACAAAATTTTGGCTGAGATATGACCGTTTACATTCATCCTGACTGAAAATATTGAACACTACCATTTGCAGCTGCTAGATGGCACTTGAGTAGTTTGGCATGCCATTTTGTCATGTAGTAGGCAAAAGTGTCTATTAATGACACAATCGGCTTGTCACAGCCTGCCACCTTCGATCTGCTCACTTTGAGCAAACGTCAAATCAGTTACATTTCGCTGCGCTGCCCCAGCGAAATGAAGCTGATTTGACCATTGAAGTGCATTTATTAAATAAAAGTTCAGCTGAGACACACCTTTACTATAATGTCGAGCAAACAAACAATTGTTTTAGGTGCTTATCTTGTTAAATTTCAAAGAAATGTGCCGCGTTCCTCCTTCCTGATTTCCTCCCTCTGCGTGCTCCCGGAGCACCGAGACGGCAAATACTTTTGAAATGCAGTTGATTTTACCATTAAAGTGCATTCATTAAGTAAAAGTTCAACTGAAACACACCTTTACTATAATGTCAAGCAAACAAATAATTGTTTTTAATTGTTAATCTTGTTAAATTCTTGATAAAGTCCTCCTGTGAACACTCCTGCGGCTGCCATTTGGCAGCCAATTGATTTGGCACAACACCGGCACGCATTTCCGAGTTGACAGTGGTGACACATAATAGATGCAACGTATACGGCGAAGCAACATACTGTATTTATGGATTTTTCCACTTTATTAGACATATTTGCATACCTGCAAACTCAGAAGGGATGAAAAAGGTGACAAACGTTGCGCAACAGGTGACATTTTAATAACCACCAACAGTGAATTTAGGAGGGGCTTTTTACAGTTATCTGATTTAGTGATAGACTCAGAACAGCATCACTGATTTTACTTTCCAGACAATGTGTGTTACCTGGGCTCTTTCTCCTCTACAGCATAAGGAAAAATTTGCTCTTTAACGACTTTTGACTTTAGGAAAAAATACATTTATTAACATATCCCAATATAATTAGGACATACACAAAAAAAGATGGCAAGTCAAAAAATAAAAAGAGGCGTTCAATACAGAGCAGCTGAAGCAGAGACACTGACATTATGTTTTCTCACTTTGAAACAGAACAAATGGTTTAATGAAGAGACTTGCTGCTGCTGTTAGTTTACGACTCGGTCATGTTTACGTTTATCTCTGTGGTTCTCCTGTGTCGTCACTTTTCAAAGCTGCATGTCGCGCAGTTTTTATTTTATTTTTATGAAGCGTGGAGCTCCCACACTTTAAAGGACTTGGACGAACAATTTTCTCTGCGTCGGTCATTTGTAAAATTGTCTTAATTTCCTTTGAAAACACCGCCTCTAATCTGCTTCCGCCTCCCCACTCACCCTGTTCAACTCACGTTGCAGAGTTTTTTTAATTTTATTTACTTTATTCAGTTCAAAGATTTCGCTGTCGTCCCCGCCCACCATCGTCTGTCTTGACTGTGATTGGCTAAATCTCGCGCTCCAACAAAGATGTTTTATTGTCGACAAGATGTATTGCTGTGTCTTGAAATCCAGTCAGTGGGAAATGATGCATTCTAACTGTCACAGGTCTAATTCAAAAGCAGTGTTATTTTCGTCACAACATCCTTTTTGTGTTTGCAGTAATACCTGCAATATACGTTCCTGATGAACTCCGACAAAGTCCAGGGCTTCGTCGATGAAGTTGTAGCGTAGAGTCTTGAGAAGACTCTCCATTAAAGACATGCAGAGGCGATACACACCCGGCCAGCAGGCGGAGTCCTGGGACTTCCGAGAGAAACTCTGCTCAACAACGACATGAATACACTTTTGTTAAATCATATTAATGCAGTGTATGCATGAATAGTCACAGCTGTTACATCAAACACAGAAAATACAAAGTGACAGCAACAATACTGTTTATTTACCTGTGATGCACCATTTGATGAGACCTCATACACACTCAGAAGAGGGAGGCAGATAGTTTGGATGACTCCAGCTCCAGCAACAGCTGCTGCCCCCTGAAAGAACAAAGACAAGTAAAATATTTGATTCATTCATATATATATACAGTATATATATATTAATAAGTTTTTACCTGTGGAGTTCGAGCTAGTGTGAGCAGCAGATGAAGAGCAGCCTCGGTGAAATAAAGGTTTTGTTTTAAACGCAGGCTGAGCTCCACAGCACTCAGCACCGAGGGCAGGACTGGGATCTTCCTCATCACTGACACCCAGTACTCACCATCCTCATCGGAGCGACACAGCTCCTTGGCCAAGTAGAGCGCTAAAACACACACCTGATAATAAAAAAGAACAAGTGAATGGACTGAACGTGAAGCTATAGGCACTACTCAGGCTATGTCACAAGTTTAATTTGATTAGGTTTCCCAAATGTTTTGAGTACCGTAGTCACATTTTTAACTAAAGACAAAAATAGAAGTTATCAATTAAATATTTCCACTTTATTATTGATAATTTACAATAAAAACTAATGATAATATTCAGAAATATTTAAAATACTAGAATTAAACTTTGAAAATAGGAATTTGAAACAATCTTACATTTCTTGACAAACTACAGGGTATATGCAGGAATAATGAAGTTAATTTCAATACCTTTTCAAGACTTTTTAAAGACCTTCCAAAATAAATTCAAGACCTTATCGTCACTTTGTTTTATTAAGCAACAAATCTTTGATTTACAAAACTGCTGTTGTTTTCAATTAAATCTGTGAATCTCAAACCTACAACAGAACTGAGATACAGTGGAAAGAAAAAAGTTCAAAAGAAGAAACTGAACCACGACTAGGTTTAAGAAAATATAGCTTAGGTTACAACAAGACTCGTAGCTATTTTAAAGTAACTTGGTTGAACAATGGCGAATAAGAAATAAACACGGTTATTCTCGGCGACAGGCCTCAGCCATTCTTGAAAATCAGGCATCTCCAACCAGGAGTCCGAAAACTTGCATTTACCCATTGTTCTCACGGTCTCGCGGCAACTTATTCGAACACACAGACTCAACTTGGAGATAAAGCAGCCGCGCATGCGCACAAGATAGGCCTAGCCGTAAAGGCTGTTGTAACCTGACACTCTAAATTTGTGCGAAGCAGTTTCCGAATCCTCCACGGTGAGGAAAACAAATATTAGTCATACATACTTTTTGCTGTCAAATTATTTAAAGCTAGAATAACAGCAAAAAAAATAATACCACATCAAATCGCTTTCAAGACTTTTTAATACTTTTCAAGACCCTTAATTTTCCCAAAATTGATTTATCAACTTTTAATAACTTTCAAGACCCTGCATATACTCTGTTAAAGGTGAGATATATTTTTTATAAAATCTACTCAACACTTTGCCTTGCTTACCCCGTCTCTCTGGTCCTTATGTAGACCCCGAGGTGAATCCGTCTCCATGCTGTCCTCATTCTCCACCGTGTCTTCCATCTGTTTCATGTGACGAGTGCTGTCGATGAGAGCCAGCGCCTCGTCTTTAACCGTCTCGCACATGGACAGCAACAGCTGGGGCAGCTGGGAAATATCTCCACCTAGTTTACAATCCAAAAGTCAAATCAATCACTGAAGTGTTTGTTTCAAACATGAAGAAAAAATTAAATAAAATCATGTTTCCTACCATTGAGTCCCTGAATTTGCAGCACAGAAATGAGTGCAGAGAAGATTTTGGCTTTGGTCTTCTCCATCATCTGCTGGTCAGCTTGTAAGACACTTTCCAGGATGAGGGAGAGAGGAGACAGGATGTCCGGAGCTGCCACGACAACACTGCAGACAGGACGGTCCATCAGAGAACAAGACTCGACGATAAAAATGACGCTTCCTGGTCAAAAGCATAACACAGACCTTTTCCACTGTTTGAGCAGGATGAGCAGCAGCGTAGCCATCATGGATCCGAGACGGAGACAAGGCACAGACGTTGGTGTGGTCAGCTGAAAAAGGCAAGAGGTGGAGAGTTATAGAAACTATAAAAATTTAAATTTAAAAAGCATAAGACGCCATAAATGACACAATGTGTTTAACTGCATGACTTACAACTGCTTTAGTCCCATCCAGGACATCCATAAAAAGTTTCATCTTGGTGGAGTCGTCAGTCAGGTGCATCACATCCGCCTGAGATCAGCATCAGATTAAAACAAAGTTCATGTCTGCTCAGTATATTTCTTAGTATGACATTTGTCAAATAAAGAAATTAAACACAAGCTCGTAAATGTGACAAATGCAATATTATGTTCATCTAAATTTGTCCCAAAATTCAAATTACAAACAATATTTGCAGTTTTATTAAGGCTGCATAATAAACCAGCAGCTAAAAAAATTTAAGAACTTCAAAAGTGATGAAAGCTTTTTTTATATATATATATAAACAGAGCTGTAAACTGTTTCAAATACAGGTTGTCCCCGACTTACAGCGGTCTCTACTGATGGCGATTCGACTTTACGAACGCGTCCCACTGAAAAGCATTGCTTCTACCGGTAGTTACGCCGTTTATGCGCTTCTGCGCCTTTAAATTTACAGGAGGGGAGGGGGGAGAGCACTTGGTGGAGGGAGGGAGTGTAGCTTCAGTGGAAATTTACTAAAGACCGCATGGTTTGGGGCAGACTGGAGCAGAGGAGGTTAGGAGCTGTGGACCAAGTGAAGCAGCTGGAAGCTGCAGAAGCTAACTAACATGCTAACAGACATTGCTATAAACGCTGTGGACTGCGTGAAGCACCTGGAAGCTGCAGAACTCGGAGGTGCAACGAGCTAACATGCTAACAGATGGAGACCAGCATACCAGTAGGTAATTAACTCCTTTTTTTCCTTCATTATAGCTCCTAAATGTATGTGGTTTTTTATAATTATGTAGGGTAATGTGTTAGGATAGGCTAAGTGCTTGGTATAATAAAGTATTGTACGTATGAGGTGCCGTTTGGATGTACTTTCCGACTTACAGCGATTTCCGACATGCGAACGGCCGTAGGAACGGAACTCGTTCGTAAGTCGGGGACCACCTGTATTTATAGGAAGTAAACAAAAGGATATTCTGCATCCACAAAATGTCTAAACTATTGTACTGAATTCACAGTGACATACGTGGCTGGTGGAGAGAATCAGCAGCATCCGCCATGCAGAGATCAACATCTGTGTCTCTGAGAAGTAGCTGACGCCCTCCTCCTCGGACTCTGCCACGTGACACACCAGAGACTTGACATACTGGGACCAGTACTCATAGCGCCGTGCGTTAGAGAACTTTTGAAGCCCGTCCTTCAGCGACTGCTCCAAAGAACCGCTGCAGCAACCCACACAGGAAATATCAGTACAAGATCTGTGTACAGTATTTCTAGTCAAAAACACAAATGTGGACTGAAAATCTACCTGACAACGTAGTAAATCTCCAGGCCAATAATTTTCATGACAAATGCACAGGCCTCCAGGACACAGGGCTGAGGACAAATGACAACTCTGAGTTAACAGATCTGTTTAGTAAAGTGGAAAACTGCAGCTGAAAATCAAAATCAAGGAATCAATACCTCTGTGGTGTCTGAAGGAGGAATAAGGGTTCCAAAAAGAGGTGTTGACAAATTTTCCCAAAATTTTTCTCTGCAGAAAAAAAAAAAGCAGTTTCCCTCAGCATAAATCTGGATGCATTTTCAGATTGTTGTTCAAAGAAAACACTAACTTGGTGCGCAGAACTGAGATGGCACTATCTCTGCGATCCTGCCACAGGGCCAGCAGGAAGGCCAGGGCTGCTCTGTGAAGAAGTGGGGGGCACCAGTACTTCCCCTGCTGTTTGGAGTCAATCAGATCCAACACCACATGGAGACAGCTCCACTCACCCAGCAGGAACTCCTACGAGTTAGAACCAAATATGTTATCCAGATGCAGCAATAATAAAATAAATAAAAAGTTTCTTGAATTTCGTACCTTTGACCCTTCGCTTCCATCTTTCACTTCCAAATTGAGGAAGAGCTCAATGAGGCCTGGCTGGGTTTCCACAGCAACAGTGAGGAACTCCAAGATCATCACTTTGATCCTCATATCTTCTGTCTTACTCTGCAGCCGAGTAAGGAATGCGTCCCTGATGGCTGCTGCGTCGCTGCCAAGGCAGGCGTAGACCGACATCGGAGCCACCTGCAGTTCAACAGCAACATTCAGTAACACACCAGGTACCAGATAAATGCACTGCAGCGGGAGTCTTACGGTGGCAAGCCTTTTGAGGAGCTGGATTGCGAGACGAGGTAGTGCTGGGTCATGTTTGTGGTAAATATATTTGGCCAAGACAACGATGAGGTTATTGCCGTGACCGCCGTGTTGCGTCAGCGCCTGCTCCAGGGGGGACACCGCATCAGATGGAGGCTTCAGACGAATAACGTTGTTCGTGACGGAAAAGGCCAGTTTGACTGTCTGGATAATGACCTGACCAGGACCCTCAGAGCCACAGCTGGACAGTGTCGGGAAGAACAGACAAATATGGCTGCTGGATTTACAAGAACCCATACAGCTGTATACGCTATACTGGTAAATTTAAACTAGCATGCACGCATCACTGACTGTTCACCTGCTGGGCTGTGCGGCGAGCACCAGGTCTATGGTGTCCACTCCGACTGCCATAATGTTGACAACAGCTTGTCCAGCTTCAGTGTTTGCCAGACAGTAGATGCAGAGAGACTGCAGGGTGGGAGTGCTGCACCGAGAAAGAAAACAGTCAAGTCACAACCAAATATCTATTGGGCCATATTTTATTCAGTGAAACTTTTATCACAGTACCTTTGCCAAAACATAAAATAATAAGAATTGTTGATGACCCAATCGTTCATCTTGTTAACAAAGAAGTAAACGCAAGCTTTACTGTATATTTTACAGAAAATTACACAAACAAATAACATTTTTGTGACAATACCTGCCATGGTCCTCTGCTTCTGGACTCAGATTGAGAATGGCGTGAATCAACTCCAAAATCAGACAACCTGCAGCAACAACCAAGCCAGCCGTTAGGTTTTTTTTTTACCTAATGTTGTGAAAAACAGTAAAATAATAAATAAATTAAAAAATAATCTACCTATTCTCTCTCTGACTCCATAGGTGTTGTAGCGCCACTTGTGGTATGTGGGCAGCATCTCCTTTAACACCAGCAGCACACTGGGGATCAGACCTTTGTTCTGGGTGCTGCCAAGCTGACCCTGAAATGCAGATAAACACGAATGCCACCTTTTACACAACAGGACTTCAGATTAGAAGACTGTGTCTTTTAAAACTGTTGCTACCTTAACCAGAGTTGTAATGAGACGAAGGAAGGCGATCGTCACTGCATACTCGCCCCTGGGCTGCTCAATCTGGACCAACAGGTTACCATAGTTTCCTGCCTTCATCCCCTCAGCACTAAGAAGAAAAAAACGAGTTGTAACTTCCCATAAATCACAGTTTGATATTTACTGTATTTTTCGGACTACAAGGTGCACTTAACATCCTTTAATTTTCTCAAAAATCAACAGTGAGCCTTATACAGGTAGTCCCCGACTTACGAGCGCATCGACATACGAGGTTCCGGACTTACGAGCTGACTAACTAACAGTAAAGTACAGAAAATACAGCACTGGTATGTGTTTTTAGATGAAAGTGTGTTAGCTAACAGTTTGTAAACAAGTTTCTGAGCATGTTTATGAACTAGTATGTACGTTTGTGTTGAAAAACGAGTGTTCGTAGTAGCGCTAGCATACATTTTTCTGACTTACGACCGAAAATCCGGACTTACGAGCGACACGTGTTTCGTGTTCCGACATACGAGATTTCGTCTTACGAGCACCTCGCAGGAACAAAACTTTCTCGTAAGTCGGGGACCCCGGTGCACCTCATGTATGCCACCCGGCACTTTCAATAGCTGCCCACTGTACCACCTGGTGGTGGATGGGTTAAATGCAGAGACTAATTTCGCCATTGTATGGAAACATACAATGGCGACAGTGATGACATTGTGCAACATTATTATTATTATTATTAATTCTGGTTGTGCTTAATGACCTCGAAACGATTTGATGTGGTACACGGCGCTCAAAAATTTGTATCGTTTTGTATTTTATGTGGTACAACTGAACAATGTTGAGTTATTGTGAATGAGCTGAATAAAGTTTGACTTATCTGACTGTTTTGTTTCCCTTAATGCGCCTTATAGTCCAAAAAATACGGTACCAGGAAAAAACAAAATCCTTTTTTTTTGTTTACCTGATGCACTGAGACATGCTGGTTAAAGGGCTGGAGGCAAAAGGGAGGAAACCTGTGTGTTGGAGACTGGACCACAACTGGGAGTGAAAAAGAGAATAAAAAAGAAAAATAAGGGAAGTGTGACTAGGATCAGACTCTCATTTCTCCTGTTTACGTTACCCCGTGCACCCACCTTCACTGGCATTCTTGCAGCCAGTACAGACAAGCAGTTCACACAGGAGGCAATCACATCCACTGGAGGGTTAATGACTGAAGTTAGCCTGACAGACAAAGATGCACGTTATTAATCAAAGCTTTTTTATAAACAAGCAAACAAACAATGCAGTTTGATAGTGTTTACCTCTGCAGCAGCATGTAGATGCGTGACGTGAGCGGCAACAAACAATCGGACACAGTCCAGTCTACGCTGATGACCTTATGGATCAGATCCAGGATGGGCTTCACACGTGCACAGTGAGCGAGAACGTCTAGAACAAGAAGACAAACACAACACTGTTTATTAATTGGAACAGTGTGATTTTAATTAATCAAACTGGATTTTTAATAACGGGCACAGGAGAGATTTTTATCAAAGCCTAAAGAAACTTAACGTACCATGATGAAGAAATTTTAGACTTAATTTTATACATTTTTATAAAAAATCTCCTGAAAGTGAAAACCTATGAATTAGTTTTGATGACAGATATTGTCAACAAAAGCACCAGACTGTGACTATTTTAAATATATATATTTTATTTACTGTGCGACTACATGTTCCAACAAAGTGTACCTTGCAACTTTGTTTCTTTTATATATTTTTTTTATCAACTTACATCCACGATGAATGCAGCATCAACAATTAACGCTGGACGATTGCTTTTGTTAAAACACATCAATAATAATAATAATAATAATAAACTTATTTGTAGAGCACCTTCCTACAATGCCTTGCATTGACCAAGGTGCTTAACAGGATAGAAAATATAAAAACAGGTACAATAATATACATATACAGTATTTTCTGGTGTATAGGTCGCACCTGTGTATAGGTCGCATTGTCCAATTATCACCAATAGATTGGAAAAATCCCTAGATAGGTCGCACTGGTGTATAGGTCGCACCTACGTTTAGCTCTGCTGCAAATGTCTGCCACAGGAGCGCACAGCAAGGCTTTTAAGAAGATTAACACTTAAAAACAATTATTTGTTTGATAAAAATTATAGCAAATATATGTCTGAGCTGAACTTTTCCTTAATAAATGAACGTAATTGTGAAATGAGCTGGATTTAAAAATTTGTTTCACCGAAAGTGATAACAAGCCATATATAGGTCGCACCTGAGTATAGGTCGCAGGCCTTGAAAAAAACCATAAAAAGGTGCGACCTATACACCGGAAAATACGGTATATATATATATATATATCATATTATAATACATCAATACTCAAAGTTTTCTTAATCACCAGAAAGATTTCGACTTAACATTACAGGTAGTCCCCGATTTACGAGCGCTCTGATCTACGAGGTTCCGGACTTACGAGCTGGCAAATTTTTTGAAAAAACGCAAAAAATACTGAGTTTTTCTGTGTTTTTTCACCACAGTTCGTTAGCTAAACATGTGGACACACGTTTCCGATCATTTTTATGCACTCATAAGCAGTTTTTCGATGAAAAACGAGTGTTCGTAGTCGCGCTAGCAAAACCGTTCCAATTTACGAGCGAAATTCCGGACTTACGAGACACGTGGCGGCCGTTCCAAATTACGAGATTTCTGGTTTATGAGCGCCTCGTTGTAACGGAACTCGCTCGTAAATCGGGGACTACCTGTACTGTACACTGACAACTTCGGCTAAAGTAAATACTTAGTGGCACACAAAACTCTAAACTAAAAATTATTTGGTGAAAAATAAATAACTAAATAAATGTGCAGTGTAGAGCATTTGGCTGTTCGACATTGCATACCTGCAGTTGAAACGACGTGAAGCAGCATCTCCACCTCACAGGTGAACAGAGTCCAGGCGCTGTAGGAGTAGTCCCAGCGCACCATGTAGCCCTGTTCACCTGCGATTATCACCTGGCCCAGCACCCCCTGTGGCATCCACAGGTTAGTCTGCCCTGTGCCTGATGGTTGGATTGAATCAACAGAAGGAAGATTTGTAAAGCAAAACAAATGGGGAAAACATTAAGTTATTTATATTCATTAAATGAAAAGATATACAAATATTTACTAGGCATTAAACAAACCAACACTTTCTCTGCATTTAAAAAATAATTAGTTAAGAAACTAACCCAGAGGGTAGAGGAGTTTTGGAGTTTGTCTCCTCCACAGAGTCTCATCATCCTTGGAAATGATGTCATTTGGCTTGTGTTTGTAAACTTGTGTGTAAAAGGACATCTTATCTAAGAAGTTGTACACCTGCCAAACATAAAATTAGATTGTTAAAGTGTGCACTTAAAAGGCACCGGGTTAAAAAAATTCTGCACAATCACACTTTACCTTTTTTACAGTGGACTTGTTTGACACAAGTGCAGTCAGAAGCTGCAGCAGAGGTCCTATCTTATGAGGAAACATGCCCACTGCACTGTCCAGGATCATCCCCAGTCCCATGTTTGGCTTCTACATTAAAATTTATTTTACAATTAATAACACAATCGTGTCAATTATATCTCCGACAATCATCTCTGTTTTTTATGCCCTCACCATTTCCCAAAAGACTTCAGCCAAACTGGGAGCAGAGAGAACTTCACAGGCAGCATCAATCAGATGAGAGGTCTGTGTTTCCACACCATCACCCTGTGAGATGCATTAAAGAAATAATAATAAAAATCACTAACACAGGCTATAAATACTAATGCAAATATTTAAAAGTGTAAAATCAAGCTTTACCTGTAGGCTTTCTTCTTCAAAGGAGGTGATTACAAATGAGAGGAGGCCATAAATACACATTTTCGCTGTGCTTGCTGTACACTGGTAAAATATAGTCAAGAAAAGACAAAGATCAAACATAAATTATTTTTAGAAAACACACACTTGTAAGTCCAAACATTAATTATTAAATGTTAAGTAAAGAAAATTTGTAAATGTTGTGTAAAAAGTGTCTAAATGTAGGGTATGCTGAAAATACTTTAAATCCTTTTAATTAAACTTGTGACACATGATTCAATTTTTATAAATAACTTTGCACCATAGAAGATGATCACTAACACTGAGAAATTAAAATGTTTACTGTAACTATGTATACTGTATACCGGTAATACTATACACAATATGTTGAAAAGACAGGTATTCTTGAACAGAAACTATTGTTTTACATCATAATCCGTTAAAATGTTGATTTTGAATCTTTCGTGTGCATCTTTCCAATCTTACATTATTTCCTGAGACTCCGAGGCTTTTCAGCATGGATGAAAGGTACTTGAAGACCCCGAGCTGCAGCGCCGTGTTGCCGATCCTCCTGACCACAGGGCTGGACTCGTCCGGTCTGAGTGTGTGTCTCAGCAGCACCCAAGCCAGCAACACAGGTCCATGATGAGGAATGTCACCAAAAGTCAGCAGCAGCTGATCCATCTCCTGGAAGACACAGAGAAACAGAGAAATGGCTTACGGGGAAAGACGAACAACAGATGAGAACTTACTAAGTGTACTGGATGCAGGACTGTAGGCGTTGGAGTTCTGGTGAAGGATGGCGGCAGAAACAAATCTGCTTTCCCTGTTGGGATTCCTCCTGACCTTCAAGCCCAGCACACTCACCACCACTCAAACCCTCCCAGCTCCCCGCCCTTCATAAACAACACCTGCTCCGTCAATGGGTGCAGTGCTTGGCTGCTCCCTACTGTAACATGCAAGACGAGACTATGGAGTCAGACAAGTTCACGTCCCAGCCTCAGGCCCTGTCTTCAGGCTAGCAGAAGCTCCGGTGAACGTCTAGCCCTTCCTGAAGATGTCTCATCAGAGAAGGGTTCCTTGGAGAGCATCAGTGGAAAGGAGAAGTTAAGAATGGAGTCCAGTGATGGGCACCTTCGAAACCCAGGACGAACTGGGAATGGGTACAAGCTGTGCACAGTCTGTCTCACTGACCACATTTAACAACTGGTCTCCCTACGTTCCCATCCACCCAGTCTCCAGTGAGCGGGGAACATGTGGAAGGTTCTTTGGTCCTGCTGGCTCAAACACAAATAGACCTCTACTTTTGCTTCTTAACTTCTCCCACCACGCTGACCCTAGCTTTACTGTAGGAGGTGGTTTCTTACCTCCAATGGACCAGTCTTCCAACAACACCCTCCCACTCCACAGTCAGGGAGTTCTACAGCAGCACTGACAATCCCCCACTAGTCCTCATTAACCACAGCTTCCCTTCCCCCTGCACCCCATAGTGCACTCGTTCACCTAGCTACCCCATCTTGCTCCTACAGAGCAAACCTCCTTCACCTTAGGGAAGCTCCCAGAGCTTACCCACTCCTGCACCCACCTCTTGGAGCCCAGGTGAATATGACAGCTAGGGTGGGACACAAGGGGGACTGACGGGGAACTAGCCTTAACTCCTCCCCGCTGAAGTCTTTCCCCTTCCTTCACAGAAGTTCCCCAGAAACTCCTCTGGCATTAATCACAATTAACGATATCTGAAAATAAATTATTGCAGTTAAAGAGATCCAAGCCAAACCTTAATGACGTTGGGAACAGAAGAAAACTGGTGCTGTTCTGTACAATCCTCCAGAGCGCACTTATGCAGGAAGTCTATATCCATTCCCTCAATCAGGATAAGAGAGCTCAAGTTTCTGCCAATTAAAAAAACAAAACAAAACAGCTTCAAATGACAAAAATTTAACAAGTCGGCACCACTGAAACATTTACAAATAAAGTTTAATTTACCGGTATACAGAATTGTTTGTTAAGTCTATTGAATGTCTGAGATACAATATTTACTAGTTTCAATGAAAAACAAATGCATTAAAAAAAATCATTTCTATATTTAATCTACAAGTTTTTAAAAGAGAAAACCTGTCATTTCAATTACAACACCATTCTCAGTCCCATCAAATGTATTTTCTTACTTGCCTCGTATTTGAGCAGATAAATCACATTTAAAATTCAATATGATCCACACATATTAGCATTCAAGAGCATTTTGAATTTTTACTCTATTCTGTTTTTATTTCTAATAGCCCTGAAGCAACTGTAAATACAGTTTGTGGGATGTTTTAACATATTTATATAAAAGATGTCTCTTATTCAAACAGACTACTGCAGTTTTTTGCTAAAAGAGATCCTTCCTTCCATAGCCATCAGTATCTAACAACTCGTTAATGAAACCAGGATGATGAGTTACAACAATATTTATTTTCCCTTTGGGATTAATAAAGTATATTTGAATTTGAATTATACAATTTTTAAGCCAGTAGATCCAAAATCCCTGTTAAAAAAAAAGACACATTAAGCATGTTATTAAACTTAAATACATGAGATTCCTTATGCTACAGTAAAAAAAAAAAAAAAAATCTGACACTAGGTACAAATATATGCAAAGAGACACAAAAACATTAAAAAAATAGTGCGATCATTAAACTGTGTGGAGCTTAAGGTTAGCTCAACCAGTGCGGTCAGAAAAATGGTTGAAAAACTAATTTGAAAAGCACCAAGTTGTCCTATACAATAAATCAGTGTCTCACAATAAATGGATCTAACTAATTTACTATGGAGCATAAATACTGTACAAAAGATACTTGCCCGATTCGGTCAACCAGAGCATCCATGCTCTTATCTACCAGGTGTCTGTTTGTCTGCCGCAAACCGAAGCCCTGCTCTTTGAACATTCTGGTAAAGTTGAGAAGGTCGGACGGGCTCATCTCAAAGTAAGCATAGTACAGGAAGATAATCTCCAGTAACAGAGACTGTTCTCTCAAACACTGCAGGAACCACCGTGAAACCTGCCTCTCCGTCTTTAAAAAAAAAGGGGGGAGAAAATGTGAGTAAACAGGTTGGATTACAAAACAATGATACAGGTAGTCCCCGATTTACGAGCGCTCTGATCTACGAGGTTCCGGACTTACGAGCTGGCGAATTATTGGAAAAAACGCAAAAAATACTGAGTTTTCCTGTGTTTTTTCACCACAGTTCGTTAGCTAAACATGTGGACACACGTTTCCGATCATTTTTATGCACTCATAAGCAGTTTTTCGATGAAAAACGAGTGTTCGTAGTCGCGCTAGCAAAACCGTTCCAATTTACGAGCGAAATTCCGGACTTACGAGAAGCGTGGCGGCCGTTCCAAATTACGAGATTTCCGGTTTACGAGCGCCTCGTTGTAACGGATCTCGCTCGTAAATCGGGGACTACCTGTAATCAAATCTAAATCTTTCATTTACCATGAGGTTGCCGTGAGTTTCCCATGTTGGCGCCTCAGCTTTGAAGAGATTTTCAAACTGCGACTGATAGTTGCTGACCAGGTCTTTCTCCAACTTATTGACACAGTTACTGTACTCCGCCTTGATAGAAAACAAACACAAATGAAGTTACATAAAAATGCCCACATCTTTTATTAAAGACAAAAAAAAAACAATAATAGAAAAACGTGTATTTGCCTCTCACCCGATAAGGATGTCGCTCATCCTGAAAGTATGTCAGCAGGAGGAGAACACATCTGAGCAGACACATGCGCTCCTCATAGTAATAATCTGCTATCTGTGGATGAAAATACAGAACCATCATGCCAAAAGGAGTACACTTTAAGTAAGTTTATAACTGCAGATTTTTGTACTTGCCTTAAGCAGAAGTGCCTGGCTCTGCCGCTCATCCTTCAGAACAACCTGTTGAGAAGATTCTAGTTAACTATAATCTTCGCAATTTCATTTTTCACCACCTAAGCTCTTTAGTTCTAGTTGAACTAAAACAAGAGGACAAAAACCTTTAATGAATCACGGGTTCCTCTGTAGTCCTCCTGTAGATAACATTGTAAAAGCCGCACACTCTGCTGCTCATCCAGATTCTGCAACATCATCAAAATATTCAGTTACAAAATCCATCCATCCATCCATCCATCCATCCATCGACTGAAGACTACAAGATGTGTAATACATCATCTTACCAATAATTTACTAATCCTCAAACCGAAGTCTTTCAGTGGCTGTGCAACATCTTTGTTATCTTTCACTTTCCCAGCAGAGGATGAGCTACATGGTGATGCAGAAAATAAACAATTTAACAAGGAAAAATTATGCATATGATCTAGAAAAACTTAAGCAAAACTGCACCTGGGAGGCTTGTAGTAACTGAGTCCTTGATGCAGTCTGTCCCAGTGTTTGTCAAGCTCTCCTTCTATCTGAGCCTGTAACCATCAAACGTTAAAAAGATCTCATTGTTTTACATATTTGGTCACAAAGTTAAGACCTGCAAAAGTACAAAAAAACAACAACTGATCAATACATAATAGCAAGCAAATATACCGGCTCTCTCAATGCTGATCTTCCCAGTAGAATAGTCCATAACTCTCGACAGCTCCTAAGAGAAGGAAAGTGGCATATTTCAGTAAAACAATTACCAATACTGTACAGTACTAAGATTGTATGGGTATTGAACACACAAAAGTATCTATCCCTCTGTTAAATGCAAAATCCTAAATTGTTAGTCTTAAAGCTGGGGTATGTAAGATTGTAATGTAGTCTAACTTTTCAAACAATATATTTTTAACATATTTCTTCACTCAGTCACTATCTACTGACAAACTGATGTTAGACAAAGTAATCTCTGAAAAAAAATCTATTGTCCCCTTGCTTCTCTATCAGCATTTATAAAAACACTGAAAACACAAGAGTGACCAGGACACTGACAGCCAATAAAAACAGAGTTGTTTGTCACGCCCCAACCCACGCCCCCACCTGTCCCAGCCGCAGCTCGTTCTCATTCAAAGGATTGCAAAGCGATGCAGGACTGTTTTTTATGTACTTTAAGCAAATCAGGGTAGTTTCAGGATTTCTGGACAGTTTTATTTACTAAACACCCAGGACAAACTCTGAGGCCACTCTCAGCTCAGACTGCCCAGGCTACTTCCAAAGGTAGAACACTGATTTTTCAAAGCTGAGGTTGGGACACCATGATGGATTGTGAAATACTGTAGGTCTTGAGACAGCCTAGAGAAAACAAACTTTAGGAATGAAGGCCAGTAGGATATTTAGCCTCAACTGTTACAATGAAGCAACAGCAGTAATCAGGAATGGATATGGTGGTTGGTTGACAAGGCTCTTTGTTAAATCACTTATTAGCAATGTTTCTATACTTCAGCTAATAATAGTCAGAGCCACGAGTCTCTATACCTTGTCTATTGTGGAACAAATTATACAAGTTATGGTACCACTGATGGAGAATGCATTTATCTTCATTTGTTTAGCAGGAAACAAAAATATCTCCTGGGTCTTATTAAAGAGCTAACCTGATCTGACTTCATCCAAACAGCAGCCCTATGAACAAGATGTTAAACTTCAACAGCCCACCAGTTTCCAGAAAACTTCATTATTTAAAAGCAAAGTTAAAATTACGCAACAATGAAGGCTAAATAAAAATTATCGGACAACAATTAACAAGAAATATATTGAAGAAACTAGGCAACAAAAGAAAAAATAACTGAAGCTGATTAAAAATGTTTATCAATTACATAAAATCTTTTTTTTAAATATTGATAAATGGATTACAACAAGAGGAAGACCCAGGACGCGCTGGAGGGACTATGTTTCTCGGCTGGCCTGGGAACGCCTTGGGATTCCACCGGAGGAGCTGCTCCAAGTGGCTGGGGAGAGGGAAGTCTGGGCCTCCCTACTTAGGCTGCTACCCCCGCGACCCGACCCCGGATAAGCGGAAGAAGATGGATGGATGGATGGATTACAACAAGTTTTCATGTGTGAGTTGCTTGCTTCTGCAGTGTAATTTTCTTTTGATTGTTGTTGGCAACAGATGCATACCCAGTAGATATCACAGTTTTAAAAATACTTGCTAACAAGTCACAAGAATTGAAGTTCGTCAACAGTACATTGCATAAAATTAAACACAGCAAATCATTTAGCTGATCACCTGTGAGTAATGGATTTAAGAGGTTAAAATATTCAAATCAGAGTATTGTTTTATATGAAGTTGTTCTGAAATGTATCTCTGTAAAATGTATTTTTTTCATGCAGCAGCTGTTTCATGAATGATTAATTAAATGTACAAGTTCAAGATTATTCCCAAGGGGCAATTTGTTTCACAGTCAGGTGACACATAAAACATCCAAACTAGACAAGACACTAAATAGCAGTACAGAAATCATCACTGTTCATTGAGAAGACTGATTGATACAGAGATACATTAGTTTTTTAGTCTTTTCGTCCTACATCTGGGCAATAGATACCTACATCCAGATGGAAGCAACTTGCACTCACCATGGAGTGGGTGATCAAGATCTGCCAGAATCAGCCTGGCCTTGTTCACTGACCTTGCCTTGTGTAGGTCAGTGAGGTTCTGTAGGGCTGGTGTTGGTAAATACTTAAACAGTAACTGCATTTCAGAAATGTATTGATGTCAAAACAACGATACAGTTGAGGTCCTTTATTTAGACTTTAAAGAATCAATAACTGCCATACTGACAGGTGACTTTATGATGTGCTTATTTGCTTTTCGAGCAGGCAACTAAGATCGAGTTTCAAGTGGTCACACATTGTAATGAAGTAGTGAATGTTCTTTCAGTTGTCTAGTTGGAATAAGATCACAAAAGGTGCATGTCACAAATAGTATTTTGATACGCATTGGTAAATACACCAACAATACCTTAATCATAATTCACTTGACATCTACCTAAACCGCTTCTTTTCTCTTACACTGACTGCACACTGACTTTTCTCCTAAATGGCCCTAGAAATAGGCTGGCACAGATTTCAAATGTCTTTTTCATCTCCTGAATCTTTTTCAATGAGCATTAATTTCCCATAATTGCAAAGTTTAACAAACTCAACTACCCAACTTTGATGTCAAAACCACTTTCAAACAAAACTTTATTATATTTTGCCACACTTAACCAACCCTACAGCCCATAAGGCTTTAGCCCACAAGATGTTTAATCTATCTGCAACTTAAAATCCATAATACTTTTCAAATAGACAGGACATACATGATCTCATTCTCTTGATTAGGTAACTGTATGTGGTATTGTCCTAATTATGCACGGCAATCTTCTATAACAAATTAGTTATTTAAAAAAAACTTGTTCATACTGATTAATTGTAACAATCTACGTAATAAGCTAAAAACTAAGTTAGTTTCAGTTTTCAGGTTAACGTTCATAGTACATCTACATGAAACGTTTTAAACAACTTTACGTGGTTTGCCATGTGACGTGAGCTTCTTTATCAAGTGGCTATTACTCTGGGTATTTTAGCGAATTTAGTATGTTCAACATACACATACACGAGGTAATGCATCATTCTACCTGAATCATCTCTCTAACCCACAGAAACTTGATTTTGCTGTTGTTGACAAGCGGCGCCGCGCTACACAACGAGCCGTTTCAAATTTAGCCGCTAGCTCTCGTTTAGCTACGAGCGTGGTGCTAACTAAGCTAAAATGAATTGTTGAATGGTTCCGCTGATATTATTTTGACTTAATGGCTAGACATATTATACAGACGTATATACTCACTGACACACACCCTTGAAATTATTTAAACAGTGCGAGTGTTAAATTAACTTTGTAACTGTTTCTTACCTTACGCTCAACTCCGATTCCGCCATCTTTGGTACTGCTTTCTGATTGGTCAGTGCGCTGGCTCCTGATTGGCTGCTTCAGATTATCTTCTTCTTCGTGACTTTATTAAGTGCTTATCAGTGCTTCACTGCCATCGTCTGGAAGAAAATTATTACTTCATGATGTCTTTTCCTTCATGTGCAGGGTTTTCTGTAAACTTTTATTTGATAATTTGACAACCTAATAATATTTTTTTCCACGGTAACGCGTTTGGAAAATAATAGGAAATAAACACACGCTTATGTTTTTGCTTTACTAAAGTTAGTTAGAAATGAAAATGAGCATGCAATAACAAATTTTCATTCATTCAACCTTTATTTATACAAGATAATCCCATTGAGCCTCGGAGACTCATTAACAACAGAGACCTGAAAAGAGACTTTCTAGTTAAATAATTTTAAGTTTACGGAAGAAAAAAAAGGAAAGAAAGAAAAGTATATTGAAGTGAGCTGAAATGATATCCTCTAACAGAGTTTCATTCATTAACGTTTTAAATGTCATTGTGTGTGTTTGATATGACGTTTTCAAAGGCTTTGCCTTTAAACCAGATGGCTCTGCTTTAAACATTTTCTTAGTAAAGATGTAAACTCTGTGATGAAATTTTTTTTTATCAAGTCTAACAAAATACTAAAAAGCTTTAAGTAATGCATCCTAATGTATTTGTTGAGTGTGAAATGTTACTATCTGTTGTTTTTGGAAGTTAATTGTTTGAATTGATTGTTTGTAAATTGTTTGTTTTGTTGTTTTTATTTGGAAAAAAAAGGGGCAGATAAAATAAGATTTTTTTCTAATTTCTGCCACCTTTCATTTTATGTATTTTGATTTTTTTTTCACATATTTATGAAATTGTTTTTTTTTTTCCATTATCTTTTATGTTGTTTTGTAGGAAACAGCGAGTCCACAACATTTATTGCCCGTGACCAGGAAGGACCACCAAGTGAGCGGAGCTTCTACTTTATTATTTCTCATTCTGCACAGATATGCTGTCAGCTGTTAATGACCAAGTAACTTCTAAATTAATCTGATAACTCGTTCCTGTTCAATGACGAGACTTCCTTCTGGTAACCATTCTCTCCAAACATTTCAAAGAGATAAACTCCTCTCTGCCACGCAGCATCGCTTTTAGCCGGGTCTTGCGCCCTCATAACGTTTACGAGTCGACCTATTTTTCCCCAGCATTGGTCACGTGACATCGCTGTCAAATATGGCCTCCTTGCTACAGAGTAAGAACAGTGACAGCTGACGAAGGAAAGACCATCATTACGTGACGGTTTTGACTCATATGGACTTATCTCGGTTCGGATAACACCGCGCTGATGTGGTACGTCTTCTTTCAGGCAGTGTTTCTGCGCCTGCTGTTTGAGCTAACTCGCTGCAGTCAGCTGTTATTTTAGCTGTTATTTTAGCTGTTAGCTCGATGCAGCATCCTCTGCTCGCGCGGAGAGGCAGTTCTCATTTCTGCTGTGTTAGCACGGATACAGGATGTTTTAGCTCTGTTTCTGTGTGGCGGCCATGTGTGTGTCATTCAGACTGCTGACCCACTGGATCAAAGGTTGCATCTGATACTCTGACAGTAGGGCTGTAGTGATGCAATAATCTCACGATACGATACACGATATTCTGCTCACAATACGATATATATTGCGATATTCAGTAAACGATACAATTCAATACACTTTTGCGATTTTCTGAAAGATTTTTAGAGGGACAGAGTGATTGGTGACATTTTGTGACTGTTATAGACTTGGATTCAATCAATCAATCAAACTTTATTTCAGACACATCAAGGTCCATTAAAAAAAAAAAAAAAATTATATAATAAAAGACAAATAATTCACTGAGTCACAGATAAATGATGACGCCAATGATTCCACAATCTTGAAGAAAATCTCACTGCACTAAAAGCAGGATTTACTAGATTTGCAATTCTATTATTGAATTAATTTAACTTAAAACTGATTAAAAGCACCGACTACACAATACCTGGCTCTGGTTGGACATGGACACAGACTTAAAGTCGACAGCTGGACAAAATGAATCAAAGAAGTGGTGAGAAAACATGTTTCTTTTAATTGAAACAGTAAAAACTGTAGCTTACATGCATTTGCTGGTGAAGATTCTCAGTCGACCAGGACATGATAAAATCAAAAAAGGCGTTCAATACAGAACAACTGGACTTTATTTGTTACAGAAGACGTTTCGACCCCTATCCAAAGGGCTTTATCAATTGTGACATTGATATTGATAAAGCCCTCTATTATTGATAAAGCCCTCTGGATAGGGGTCGAAACGTCTTCTGTAACAAATAAAGTCCAGTTGATCTTGTATTGAACGCCTTTTTTGACTTGCATGCAATTGTAAAGTAAATAAAGTGCAACAAGTGCCCTGCTCTACAGCGACACTAGTGGCTGGATGACCTAATCACTCTCCCGGCGAAGTGACAGTTGGATGTTACAATACTTGCGGATTAATATGGATTTTTTTTTCTAGGAAAGAAAAAAATCTATATATTGCAAAATCGATATTATTACACAGCCCTAACTGACAGTGTGGTCAAAGTTTATGTCAGAACGTACGCAGCATGTGCCAGAGCTATGTTTACATCAAGATACTGACTCACTGATTTAAAAACTGTGTCCTTATCCTCTGTTTTTTTTTTCTCCTCTAGACATCCATAAGCAATGGATTATCTAACAAAAATGAAGATGTGCATAGAAAGGAAGCAACAGTTGTAGACCATCTGTTCAGCTCAAACTCCTCCCACATCACAGCCATGCTGACGAACCCGGTGCTCGTGGAGTCCGCTGTCGTTCTGGCGGCGGTGCTGTGCGTCCACACGGCGGTCTGGAACCAGCACTCCTGGTGCAGCCTGGCCCTCGTCATCCAGGCGTTCTACGTTCAGCACAAATGGGACCGCCTGCTCAAGTCCGGGGCCGCCATGTTCCAGTTTCGCCCTGCGGCCAACAGCGGCATCGTTCCCGCCTCCATGGTGATGCCGCTGTTGGGTTTGGTGCTAAGAGCAAAGTGTTCCGCCTCGGGGAACGTCTACTTTGAGCGCTTCTCCATGGTGGTCACCGTCACGGGCATGATGCTGGCCCTGTTCCTCTCCCTGATCGCGCTGGGCGTCACCAGACCCGTACCCACCAACACTTGCGTTGTTGCGGGGCTGGCCAGCAGTGCGATCCTCTACACGACAAAGCAGACGCTGACGGTGTCGGAGGTCATCGAGGTCATGGAGGTGCTGCTGATCTTCGTTTACCTCAGCTTGATTGTGCTGTACTTGTTGCCGCGCTGCTTCACGCCCGGAGAGGCGCTCCTCGTCGTCGGTGGGATCAGCTTCATCGTGAACCAGCTCATAAAGCGCTCCCTGAACCTGTCGGAGGTCAAAGGGGATCCGGTGAACTACTTCCTGCCGGTCGTGGTGGTGGGCTCGCTGCTGCTGGGGGTTTTCTTTGCTCTGCTCTTCTGCTTCATGGAGTCCGAGACGTGGGTGTCGTCCCTTTTCTTTCACGTGATGACGGCGGTTCTGGTTCTGGGGATCCTGATGCCGTGGCTGTCCTTGTTCATCGGCCGGCACCCCATCATGTGGCTGCTGGACTTCCTCACGCTAAACGACAAGAGGCTCCGCCTGCTGGGCTACTGGGTGCTCCTGGCGGTCGTGGCCACGTGTGTCGTGCTGCATCAGAACTACCGGCGCCAGTCGGGATCCAAGAAGCACCAGGCCTCGACGGTGGTCAGGAAGTACTTCCACCTGATCGTGGTGGCCACGTTCGTTCCAGGCATGATCTACGACCGGCAGCTGCTGCACGTGGCGTCCGTGGGCTGCTTGGCGGTTTTCTTGTTCTTGGAGTACGTGCGCTACTTTCGCATCCGGCCCCTCGGCCAGCCGCTCCGGCAGCTGCTCACCTTGTTCCTGGACGAACGGGACTCCGGGCCCCTCATCCTCACGCACGTCTACCTGCTGCTGGGCATGTCGCTGCCCATTTGGCTGTTTCCCGCACCCTGTGCTCCTAAGGGGGTTCTTCCCGGGGCCGGCGGGCTGGTCCCCTACGCAGGAGTGCTGGCCGTGGGAGTCGGGGACACCGTGGCGTCGGTGTTCGGCAGCACCATGGGGGAGATCCGCTGGCCCGGCACAAAGAAGACCGTGGAAGGGACCGCGACGTCGGTGTTTGCCCAGATCATCGCGGTGGCCATGTTCCTCATCCTTGATGGAAGCATCAATCTGAACTCCACCTACTCGTGGATTGTTGGCTCCATCACTCTGGTGGCCCTGCTGGAGGCCTACACCTCCCAAATAGACAACCTCCTGCTCCCTCTCTACCTCTTTATCCTGCTGCTACTGTGAACGAACAAACCTCGATATCGAAATTTCAGCTAGACAAATGGTGGAGTTGAGGAAAATCTCTTTAAAAATGTGATAAAAGCAACAGAAGCTCTTAAGGACTCGGCAGAAGATGTTGCAAAGAGGAATATGTTGAAAGTTGACCTTTTAAGGTCAATTTGCAACTTTAACTCAACAGCATCGATGGAAGATTTCCCAACAATGTGTTAAATACAGTAAATAAAAAAAAGTGTTGCAATGAGGACTCTTTCGTGCACGTTTGTAAGAACTGCGAGGAATTCTAAATATTCTCTGAGCTCAGTGTTGGTGGAGGTGTAGCTTTCCAGCTTCACCTGGAAGTACTCGACCACCGACACCTGCAGCCCTTACATAATGTCCTATGTATGAAAAATGTCTTGTTATTGGGCCTTTTTTTGTTGTTGCAAACAATCTATGCTCATCGCCTATGAAGAACATCTTTTAATCAACTCTGAGAGCAACAGAAATGACTTCATATTGAAAAGAGTTGCCTTAAAATGTATTTTCCGTCTCTTCTGATCAGTGTAGAACTCGTAGGGGACAAATCTCTGTAAAGGCTGAATCTCTACGCTCCTGCATGACATTAACATGAATCCACTAGAACATGCAGGTATCCTAGAGTACATTTTGGTTTCATACATTTATAGGCCTGTCGCAATAAACAATAAATCAATTAATCGCACAATGAATGAAAATTATTATTTGTTTGCTTTATTGTTTTTCCGTGTCTCTCTACTGAAGACACTGGATGACAAAGGGCTCAACTCTCTTCATTGACTCTCTTGTCTCTTTAAAATCTGTTTAAACCGTCCAAAACTGCGTTTTTGAATCGTTAAAAGTAGCTAAACTGAGAAGCTAAGCTACGTCTAAAAAGTTGTTTTTCCTCCGCAAAAAGAAACTGAGAACTTTACTGATTTTTTTATTTATTTAATTTTATTAAAAGCTTTGTGTGAAAAATGCTACACTAAAGAGCTCAAAACTGGAAAAAAAAAAGTAAAGACGGCCCATGTCACGTCAAGGGGCGTCCCTCTTATTTTTCTTAACATGTTGCTTGCTCCCTCACTATTCATCCTTTGGTTCAGTTTTATACTGACATCCAGTGGTAAAAAAAGGTACTACACTCAAAACAAATTAAACATTTCTTCAGAAATTTGACAATAACTATTGTCAAATTTCAAACAATATTATCGTTTATCGCAATAATTTCTGAGACACTCGCACAGCAAAAATTATCGTGACAGGCCTATACATTTACTTTTCTAAGTATTTTTGTGGTTTTGACAGAACCTTTAAAACAAAGTGTACATTTCCTTGTGATATAGAGCCTACAAATTGTTTTTTTTTGTTGTTGATTGTTTGATCTTGTAGAAAGGCTTTAAGCCAAACTTGTGGAAGGACCTTCATTTTTGTCATCCTATTTCTGACATTCATTTTTAAAATGCTTTAGAAATGTAACTTAATGCACAGCCCTATTCAAAAGTTTACATACACCTTTCAGGGGCATGAATGCTTTATTGATTTGGGGTTTTGTTGATTTATTTGAACTAATATGTTTCTCAGAGTGAGATTATTACAATCAATGATTTTTTTTTTAAAATAAGGGGCACATTTTTGAGTGACTGTGAATATTTATCAAATGTGTACAGGGTCAGTTTATGCATACACCTCCACGAGTACTTAGTAAAATGTTTTGTAGTCTTTTGGAGCAAAATATGGGCTTTCGGACGACTTCTGGTGCATGAGAGCACTCTTCTTGGCAGAATTTGTTTTATCCAGTCACAAACCAGTACCACTAGCAGAACAGCCTCACAGCATGATGCTACCACCACTGTGCTTGACATATGCGAAGTGTGGTCAGATCCTTTTTTGCGCTCACAAAGAGATGCCAGCTGAGAAGTTTGAAAGGCCTTGACCTCATCAAGCTGAGACATTTGTGACCTTCACCATTACTGAACAGGTTGAAGTAAATGTATATGTTTGATTTAGAAGCTGTTTATAGAATAATTGCCCCCCTTGGGACAAAAATGGTTCAAATGATGATTAAAAGTCCCCAAATTGATAAGCTTCATGTCCGTGGTGAGTTTATGTAAAATTCTGTCCACAGCTATAACATGTTTGATCTGATCAAGTGATCAAAATGCTGTTTTTTTGTGTTTAACACTGATTTATTTATTTGTGTAAAAGTTTCTTCTCCGTGTTATGTTTGATAGCGTGAAAAGTTTATTTCCAGCTTTACATTTTTTTTGTTAAATAATGTAGTATTGCATGTTAAGTATTTCAGAGAAGATGGCGCCTGTTGTAAGATGAACCTGATTGAAAAACAAACATGAACCATTTGTTTCCTGTTTTTATTCCAACATTTGAAGAATGTGTTTCAATTTTGTGAGTTTAAATTATTCAGAAATTATGTTTACTTGTTTGACACTTGATTTGTATTTAGAATGAACATACTTGAAAACAAATGCTACAATCATCTGTAAAATGAACTGTAATTTGATGTTGGGACACAAATTAAAGAGATGAAACAAGGATTAGTGCTGACTGGTGACACTATGTAGTTGTGAATGGTCCGTGGGAAGTTGAACATACTAGTCCGAGGGTTCTCAACAACAAGGTCCCATATGATTGTAGAGGAAAAACCTTTTAGGACTTTTGATTTTTAATTTAATCTGAAGAACTTAATTGACATCTGATTAAAAACTGCACTGAATACAAAAAACTGATCGCCATGTCCTCATAAAAAGCCACAGAGTTTTAAATGTCTAACAAATGCTTATGAATGGATCAATTGCTACAGAAATTGGGCATCTTTATAATTAATTTCAGTTTATTTCTATAATGCCAACACAACAGAAGTCATCTCAGGACACTGATCATCTAATTTTAGCTGAGCTAACACTGTGCTGTCCTTTAAAATAATTCATTTAATTGCATTTTTGTTGCTTGTGTTAATCTTTCTTGATTTTTAAATCGCCAATCAAATGAAAGTTTAGATTTACACTTCTACTACTACACCAATTTTGTACAGTACAGTATAAGTCATTTAGCTTCAATATTGGGGACTCTGTGTGATCAAACTTACTGTACAATGTTTTTACGTACAGTAAGGTTGTGATCTTTACGAACAAAGTCCAGAATTTCTTTAAGCTGAGTCACAAGAAACAGCTGAGAAAAAGAGTAAAAATCAGAACAAAGAACCATCAGCTCACAATAAGCATTAATGTACCACACGTCCTTTAATTTTGACTCAGAGTAAAAACATGAGCTCATCTGCAGATTTGTTTTATTTAAAAAAAAAAAACATTTTAATTTGTACTGTTGCTCTATAGGACGTCCACAAAGAAGAAATTGGCCGCTCTGCTCTGTTTCAGGACTGAACTGGACCAAACTCAAACTACTTTGTCCCATTTGTTGTCAAAGAAAACTACATTATTTGATTTTTAATTGTCAGTTTATGAAAACTTGTGCAACAAGTATGTTCCTATACACCGGACTGAGTTCACATCTGTTTATTTAACCAAACCACATTTTCATTTGGTGTTTTTTTTCTTCATTAATAATATTTTATGCGTGACAGCTGAGGGGAAAACTCATTAACACCAGCCCGAGAGGCTGTAGGCCAGAAACACTGAATCACATAAAAATAATTGATCTTGATACAGAAGCTGTAAATATTGTGTCTTGTATAAAAGTGTTTGTGCATGTTGGTCCCTCTTTGTCCTGCAGCACAACGGGCGAAAGACAAACTTCATTTGGTGTAAAGAGGCGAGAATGGGAGCTCCTCCGTGGGCTGCAACCTTCAGGAACAAAAAAAAAAGGGATAAAAATATGATTGATGGGGAAACATTAGTCATAAATACACAAAGTTAAGAAATGAAATCTATAATCATCTAATGTGTATAGATGTAATGAAATGGCTTTGCAGAACGGTTAAAAGCCCTATAGGTGTTCAGTTTTCTCTCGGCTTTTAAAGAACACTCTGAGATGCCGGCGCTTTAAAGAACCGGACACTTGATGAGCAACAAAATAAAAAAAGTCACGCGCTCGCACCAGTTGTCCGGGCTCCAGCGGGTGTCCAGGGCCTCCATGAGGTGGAAGGCGTAGACGTGGCGGGAGTCCTCCGAGGTGTTCTCAGCGCTTCGATGCACCACCTCCCCGTGGATCAGGACCGCAGCACCTGAACACAACGGGACGGACCAGAGGTCTCAGAGCCGCACAAGAACCAAAGCATGAGCACAGCCCTCTGTTTGCTGTTCCCAACACATTTTCTGTTAATTCTGCTTAGGATTTTGAGAGGTTTATTTTTTAAAATAAATAATGTTAAATTATTATTTTTAAACATGACTATTTCTGTTCAGTGCAGCTGACACGACATCTGCTGTGATTTGGCGCTATATAAACAAACTGAATTAAATAATTCAACATTATATAATATGAATTTAGCATATAATTCTATTTTAACCAACTAGATTGAGAATCTCTGTAAATGCACACCCTATAAGGTGATGCATTTGTAATTTGTTTGCCTTCTTAAATGCAGTGGTGAACAGTACATTTACTTGAGTACATTTTCTGAGTATCTTTAATTGAGTATTTGTGTTTTGGAGAACTTGTGACTTTCACTCCACTACATTTCTAGGAAGCTTCTTGTTACTCGTTTCTTTTGGCTCAGCTTTGTAATCCACTGTCGCTGGTTTGATTTCCTTAACTGCAGTTGTCCAGTTGTTGATTCAGGTTTTATACTAGATTCATCTGAGCAGAACATTCATTGTTTTGTCAGCTTCTATGTATGGGAGAACTTTCAGTATCAGTGTTCCTCTCCTGTGTTAAGTTGTTGCTGTCATGCACTTTTACAGACAAACAATGCGGTGTATGAATACTGAAGCTGAGGGAAAGACTAAATGTGCATCATCTGTTAGGATTTCCATGACTTTCCACAAACATGTCAAATGCAGGAAGATATTTGTAGTTTACATGTTTTATTATTAAGGCATGTGGTGTTAGAGTGGTTCTACATGTCAATACATCATCTGGTGGTTTCAGAGAGTTGCAAGGTTCTGTGAAATCATTCAAAACAATACAGCAATGTACTGATGTTATATTTGTACAAAGTACTTATAAATACTTGAGTATTTTTTTAATGCATGTACTTCTGAATACTTAAGTATTACTTGAACTTGAGTAAACTTTTGACTGAGCAACTTACTTGTAGTTGAGTAAGATTTGACCATGAGTATCAGTACTTCTACTTAGTGTTGTAGTACTCGAGACCGACCGGTCTGAGACGTGCACTTTTTGATGGTCTCGGCCTCGTCTCAGACTCGACTGCATTTGGTCTTGGTCTTGTCTTGGACATTGAGGACTCAGGATTTTATTTCAAGACCAGTCAAGACCACAACTGTGGAAATATCACTAAACTGCCAGAATATTGTCCAGTTTATTTGGCAACATCTTTGTTTTTGGATGCAAAACGTACTGGTTCAAAATAAATCCAAGTGACAACAATGTGACTCATTGCTAAATATATGTTCTTTTTAAAGCTGTCACGCCCACCCTCTTTCACTTGCACGCGTCACTCCCTATGTTGCCAGATTGGGCGGTTTACTGCCAACTGGGTGGTTTTCATTCTGATTTTGCCGGGAACTCTGGGAGGATTTGGATTATTGCGTTTTGGTTTTGCCACACATTTTTTAATTACCTTGGCTTGTACTGATGTGCGTTCATGTTCAAACAGTAAAGACACTGTGACAATATATTGATTGGGTGGATTTTTGTGTGATGTAGCAGTTTTTAACAGGTTTTTGGGCTGGAAAACCTGGACTCTATCTGGCAACACTGGTTTTCTGCCATATCATCAGTTATAAAATGTGTCTATTTAAATCACAAATAATATACTGTACTTGTAACTAATATCCATTTACCGTATGTAACTTTATAGGTAAGTCCACTACTTTACTGAAACCACTGTGGTTATCCTTGGTGTTGAGTTTGGACTTATGAAGATTGTTTTGCCACGGCAGTTTTTTTAAGACTTGTCATGTGATGAAACTGCTTCCAGTTTAACAGTTGTGTCATTTTATTGTTGAATCACATGAAGTTAGGATGATTTCTTTATGTATCTTTGAAAATGTATTTAAACTGTTAAATTTGTTCAAAAGCAAACAAAGTTGCAGTATGTAACTTGTATAAAAAATATAATAAAATGTTGTATTTTAATTATTTATTTTATTTGAGGTCTTTGTCTTGGACCCTAAAAGTCTTGGTCTTGTTTCGGTACACTCTGGTTTTTGACTTGGTCTTGGGTTAGGTGGTCTTGACCACAACACTACTTTTACTTAAGTACTAGAATTGAGTACTTTGTCCACCACTGCTTAAATGTACTTTACCTTTTTTAACTGGCGCAGCTACAAATTTCCCTTCGTCGTGTGGGCGCTCTTTTCCGATGAATTCCGTCAGCGGATAGGTTCCCTTTGGGGTGCGCACCATACGGCGGGAGATCCCACCTCGGAAGAAAAGACAAAAGAAAGTGCACTGTTTTCTTGCAGCGTGACTAAAAAATGTCTAAAAACAGACGGTGCCGTTGGACGCTCACTGCTGTGCGAGCCCGGGATGAACCACAAGCAGCCGTTGTTGACGGTGGCGTCCTCCAGGGCGATCCAGAATCCCAGAACTCTGCCCAGAGGCTCGGTGTGCAGAAAGGTGGCGTCCTGGTGTGGCGTCACTACGGAGCACGCACACATTTACTATAAACATACAGCTCATCAGATCAGCACGGAGCAAATCAGTTTTAGTACTTCTTGAAAATACAAATGTGTAAAATGTAAAATTTTATACGATAAAAAAAAAAACTATACAGTTTGGGCCTTTAACCGGATTCTCCCCTGAGTCTTATTAGAATATATCTGTATTAAGTTGCCATACAGAATATAACATCCTAATTAGGTAAAACCAGTTAATTAATTCAGCCTGTTTTATGTTTTTACACCAAATTCATGTTAGTCCTAAAAGACAACAAAGTGCAAAAGAGGTTTAATAATGGGGAAAACAGCAAACAACAAAATAAATCAGATTAATCAGTGCTTTTTACCTTCTCCTCCGATTCCTGGTTGCTAAAAAAAAGGTAGCATAACTTCTTATTATAATGTACTTGCACATTCTTAACCCTGCAAATATATTTGGATTTAAATAATAAAAGGCTTTACCTTAAAGATGTACATGCTTTGCAGTATGAGAGGGTTGACCAGACCCAGCTTCCTGGCTATTCCCTGGAAAAGAAAAAAACATGGAGGTGTTCACTGGTCTGTGACTTTACCCGTCACATCTGATTCGTGCAGAACTCACCTGGACTTTGGCTGAATGTGTAACCTTCTTACAAAACGGCTCGAGTTCATGCAGCGCTGAAAGGCAGAAGAAGTGGTCTCAGGAATGCTCTTTGAGTGAGTTATTTTTTATTTATTTTTTTAAGAACGATCAGGATGTCTCACCATGTCCAACTTTATTGAGCGACCGCTGCTTTGGTACAAGAAATTCTCCTGCAAGTCCAGACGGGCTCGTTTTCAGTCAACAGGACACAATTGTCAGGCCACACAGATAATCTCACAGGAGCTCACCTTTGTCGTCAAAAGCATCTTTCTCGAAGAAAAAGCGGATCTTATCTCCACTCGTGATGAAATAATCAGCATTCCCCTGCAAGACAGGACATTATAACACCAATCAGCTGGTCCTGGACACACAGAGGGGAAAGACCGACTCTACTGTTGACACAAGAGGTCAACTAAGTCTGACACGCAGGTCAAAAGAATGATTGTGATTCACTTACAGCAACCATACCTGCATCTTTGAGCCGCAATGGGATAAAAGACATGAAAATAGTGGGATTAAATCACCTGTTGAAACTGTTATTAACCCATCCTGTGCTGTTCTGTTCATTCAGTCACCTGTTGTTTGAGCTGCTCGTCGTGGCTGGTGGAGAAATGGGTGCGACAGTGCTCAGGGACGTCCATCCTGTCCACGATCTCCATCATCCTCTGCCTCAGCTCGTCACACTCCTGGGAGCTCAGCAGCTCATCCAGAACCACATACCCATCCTCCCTTAACTAAAAAAAAAGTAGATGATAAAAAAGTAGAGATGATAAAAAAGTGGAGATGATAAAAAAGTAGAGATGATAAAAAAGTGGAGATGATAAAAAAGTAGAGATGATAAAAAAGTAGAGATGATTAAAAAAGTAGAGATGATAAAAAAGTAGAAATGATTAAAAAAGTAGAGATGATATAAAAAGTAGAGATGATAAAAATAGTAGAGATGATTAAAAAAGTAGAGATGATAAAAAAAGTAGAGATGATGAAAAGTAGAGATGATAAAAAAAGCAGAGATGATAAAAAGGTAGAAATGATAAAAAAAGTAGATGATAAATAAACAAAAAAGTAGAGATGATGAAAAGTAGAGATGATGAAAAAAGTTGAGATGATAAAAAAGTAGAAATGATAAAAAAAGTAGATGATAAATAAATAAAAAAAGTAGAGATGATAAAAACGTGGGAAAGTGGCTCTTTAGGAGTCACCTGGAGAATAAAGAGCCGGATCCGGTTTACAGACTGCTGAGCCAAATGATCAGAATCCCAGAAATAGACCCATAATTCCCATCATTTCATGGGAAACAACTGTAAACCCACAGAACTTATAAAAAAAATACTGTATATATTTAAAACTTTAATTGGAGCACAGAGATTCCAAAAATATTTTCATCTAAATGAACCTGAAGTGTATCATATTTATAGTCATTTCTAGTAAATAAAAAAAAAAGAGAGAGTAAAACAAATAAGGTTGTATCTCGGACACATTGAGCTATGTAACCATTTGACTAGTAGGGTAAATGAAATATTTTGAGACATTTAGCTGAATATTATATACATAGACGCTCTTTAGGGCAAAATGGGAAAATCTCTTTAAAATCACGTTTCTGAAAGTTAAAGACAACAGTTGGTCTCTGAGCCACTTGTGCAACATGTTTATTATGTAATAAGGTTCACATGTGCGCAGCAACTTTTCACAAGAACCAATAAATCTTATTTCATTACATCATCTGCAACTGAAAAATCAACGTATCTGTAGATTCCTCACCTTCTGCACATCCCGATCTGTCATAAAATCCATGACACTTGGAGGAGATCCTGCTCGGACAAGATACGATGTGGGAGATGTCTCATCCGGGTAACCTTCAGTCCGACCACGTTAGTACAACAAGTACAGCCGCGCTGTACTAATAGGATTTCACGGCAACACGTAGGTCGAGCGTCAAGCTGCTGTAGTGGCGCAGACTGGCCGCTAGGTGCCAGCGTTGTTACATGTGCGTTATGGAAATGTCTTTGTCATTAACCCGTTTATTTTACTGTGCATGTACTGTATTTATTTTATTTATTTATTTATAAAATGCGTCCATTAAAAAAATACAATACAAAACAATCCCATAAACGATAACATACAAAATATTTTAAAAATGAAAGGTAGCAGAAAGAAGAAAAAATCTTATTACATCTGCCCCTTTTTTCAAACAATCAGTTCAAACAATAATAATCTTCCAGTAATAGTACAAAATGAATAACTCTTTCTAATTTTTCTAACTACCGGTAATACAATACACATTACGCTACATCATATATATATTTTAACAATTAAGTTTTGATCATCTTCTACACATTGACTTGACATTTTTAACTTCATTCTCCAAACTATTCCACAATCCAATTCCCTGGATTGATGTGGACTGTTCCTTCAAACTAGTTCTGAATTGTGGTTTTACAAATATCTCTGTCCCCTTAAGATTGTGAAACCTCTGTATAGAACTACTGTAGTTTGAATGGAAGGTCTACCATAATTCAGGGAGTTGGGTTGTGGAATGACTTGGAAACAGATGTGAAAGAAGCCAAATCAATGTTTGTATTCAAAAGAATGGTCAAGGTCAAATTGTTGAAAAAATATATATGAATGGAGTTTAAAGAGAATTGTATGAGAACTGGGAAGTTAAATGAGTTGTTCATTTTGTTTTGGTATGTTTGAAAATGTTTGTTTGAATTATTTATTAGAGAATAAGGGGCAGATATTATAAGATTTTTCTTCATCTGCTACCTTTCATTTTATATTTTGTTTTTTCTTTTTCTTATTACATATATGTTAATTGTTTTGTTTTCTATTATAGAATGAATGAATAAATAAATAAATAAATACGGTAAATAAATAAATTGTATATGGAGAAGTGGAAGCAGCGCCCTCGTGTGGCCATCTTGATCACGTACAGTCAGGAACATTTTTTCTATGTAAGACTTTTTGAAGTTTTATTATTTGTAAATACTGTACAACTTTATTTAAAAGTTTAAATGTTATTTCATAGCTGTAACAATAAGTTTGCTTTTTACACATTTTCCAGCCGCCTGTACCAAGGAGGCCCAGGGGAGCTTGAATTCATGTTTTGGCACCATTGTTCAGTATTTATCCACCATACAGCAACTTTCACTGGAAAGAAAAAAATCCTTCCAGTGATCAAGAACTTGCTGCAGTCAGGACACCACCTGTTTTATTTAATCTAGAAATAAAACTCCTTAATATATTCCTTTTGTATATTTATCTCTAATGAAACTCTGAAATACTCTGGTAATTAGTGCAACTATTGAGGACATAATTATTTGCTGAAGAAGCTAAAATTGAAAGTTGTTAAAGGTGAAGTCTGCAGTTTCTGTAGAACATCAGCACTTAGAAAAAATTTCAACAAGCAAAGCATTCTGATCCCTCCCCCTCAGAGCCATATATGGCTCTGCCCCCTTGTGGTCTGTTGAAATTCAAATTCAAGCTCTGTTTTTATTGGCTGATTCAAATTCAAGCTCGGTTTTTATTGGCTGGTTACAAACTTTGTTTTTATTGGCTGGAAAATGGCGGGTCACTTTTTCTTTTTAGAAATGCTTATTTACCACCTGGAGAAGCAAGGGGACAATATTTTTTTTTAGTTTTTTTCAGAGATTACCTCTCTAACATCAATCTAGTGACAGAGTGAAGAAATATGTTAAAAATATATTGTTAGAAAAGTTACATATAGCAGCTTTAAAGCTAAAGCCTAACACTATAGCTAAAATAAACATTAGTTAAAAGCTAAACGTGGCAACAAACCAAAAAAGCCAATAAAAGTAGCAAAAATATGGATAAAATTTAAAAGGTAACAAAAGATTAAATCAAAGTAAAAGCACGGTAGCCTTTTTTTTAAATCACATTTCTGCCAAGAAAAAATAAATCTCTATTTCGCTCCAATTTATTTTTTGTAAATAAGCTAATTTTAGCTGAAACTTTCTTGAATTGCCTTGTAAACAAGACAAAAGGTGATAATTTCCATCCTCTCAAGACAGCATGTTTGTTACGCTGCTCAGCTGTTCCTAAAGGTGAGGCTTCCAGAACTGCATGTGAAACGTACATAATCCTGACAATTAAAACCCAAAACATTTTCACAAAACTACAATTACTGAGCCACTTTATTCCCGACTCCGTGGCACAAATAAACACAAGTCATGAATAATGAATACAGTTGAGCCAGGAGAAGCAGAAATCTCAGCCACTTCCTCTTCAAGTGTAAAATAATCATTCCTCAGCAGCTTTCAGTTTCTTTTTAAAAGAGGAACTATCCAAGATGAAACCAACTCAATCTGCAGCAAAGATTTGGTGTTAAGTGGCAATTTTATTATTATATGTCAGAATGGTACAAAAAGTAGGATCTGAACATTTGGAAACGAACGCTCCAACATTACAGAGCCAGTGTCTTTTTAATTGGCAAAAAAAAAGTATTTTATTTAAGGCCTTGTCCATTGGGGATACGTTCCATTATGGCTGCTCTGCACACCAGTTCAACACCTACAAACAAACTCATGCTTTTAAAAAGTAAATAAGACATAAAAAAGAGAAAAAAATCCTTTTGAGGACTCCCTGATCTACAGGCATCAAAATACATAGATTAAGTTATCACACACAGAAAATACAATCGTTTATTTAAAGAAAAGTTTCATATATATAACCTGAAATTAAATGAAATCATGACAGTTTAACGAGTTATGCTCAATAATTCTTTTAAGAATACTGAGATTTTGGATCATTAAAACCTTCATTAAAAGTACAATCAGACATATTGTCAGATGTCAATGAACGTGCACAGTTAAACAATGCCCGCACGGAAGGGTGCGCTCACTTCCAGTTAGTCATGTTGTGGCGTCATTTCCCATCCGGTCCGCTCCCAACGACCCAAACCTGAGCGCTCTGTCCAAGAGCAACTGAATCTTCAAAACCACTTAAAGCAACAACACACAGTCAGGATTTATGTTTTTCTTTTGCATAAAAAATAAATTAAAATAAGGGCAGACGTTATAATCCAATTATACTGTAGCCCATTTGCACGACAATAAAGCTTTTATGTTTAAATTTAAACAAATGTCAGCCGCTGATGTGACAAATTGTACTCGCGTTTTCTCAAAGCCAAGCAGAAAATCACTAACATTTGCTCATTTTGCTTTTCGGAAAGATTAAAAAAAAAAGACGTACTGACAGGAAAGTGACTATAGCTGCCGAGGCTGCAGGCAGAAAGTGACATGACTCAAAGGCAAATGACTAAGCTGACTTGTAGCTTTGTGCGTCATAAAAACGGCAAAATGGGAGAAAAAACAAAAGACGTTCAGCCAGAAGGCAAAACAAAACGAGACCAGGATCTTACATGGACAACGACAAATACGTCAAGCGGACATTTTTTGGCAAATCTTGCTAATTCGGTGATTTCATCAGTTACGAAAACATTTTCTGTAACACTCTCAATATTTATTTTGACTAAATACTCAACGAGGGTTTAAAATGAACTCGGACTCAGTCATATTTTCTTTTTTTTTAAAAAGACATTTTGAACTCTAAAGGCGCCATGTGACGAAAGAAAACACTTTATCAAGCACATCTGACACTCTGCGGTACAGCAGGGAGGTTTGAAGGCCTCTGCACTGCACCACAATGATCAATGTTAGAATATCAAATTACTTTGGAGTGACAGAAACGTCTCCTTTGGCCCTGCACAGTAAAGCCTGCGCTTCTCTGCACTTAACAGTGTGGCAGCCAACAGAACAGCCACGTCCTGATGTATACTTTGTTTAATTTAGTTTTTACACCTGCAGGGAAAATGCTGTCATTCGTTTATGCTCTGACCTTTGATCCCAACGTTTAAAACTGCTTACTAGTTAACAAATTCAACACTGAAGCTCTGGGTTTCTGTGCTCCGAGCGTTTGTGAGAGCTCTACGTGTGAACCCTGGACGGTGATCTTTATTTAGCCAAGGCCTCAGTGAAACAAAACACCCAGCTGATGCTTTACAGTGAAATTACCAGGAAAGCTTTTAAAGGAACAGTGTGTAAAATTAACATATTGACAAAAGTCACAGGTTTTAATGCAGCATGGGGTGTTGCTAAAGATTACTTAACTTTTCTGCTTACATTCCGTTTGCCTACAAAATCCTAATTACCGTAATGTTTGGACTGTAAGGCGCACTTAAAATCGTTTAATTTTCTCAAAAATCAAGTGCGCCGTAGGTCTTAATTCTGGTTGTGCTTACTGACCTCAAACCAATTTTATGTGGTTATTGTGAATAAAGTTTGACTTATCCGTTTTGTTTCGCTTAATGCGCCTTATCATCTGAAAAATACGGTATAGTTTGCCCTCCGTGAAAACGTATTTCCTGTGATGTTTTTCTTTCTCATGTATGTCAGAGTTCAGAGAAAGACAAAACAAATCAAATATACAGGTGGTCCCCGACTTACGAGCGAGTTCCGTTACTACGACTATCTCGTAAGATGAAAATTCGTATGTCGAAACACGTGTCGCTCGAAAGTACGGATTTCCGGTCGCAAGTCGGAAAATTTATGCTAGCGCTGCTACGAACACTCGTTTTTCAACACAAAACGTACATACTAGTTCATAAACATGCTCAGAAACTTGTTTACAAACGGTTAGCTAACACACTTTCATCTAAAAACACATACCAGTGCTGTATTTTCTGTGTGTTCTGTACAACTTTACTGTTCCTTAGTCAGCTCGTAAGTCCGGAACCTCGTATGTCGATGTACTCGTAAGTCAGGGACCACCTGTAATTAAAGTTTTTTACGACTACTTTGCTGAAATGATGGAAACTTGTTGCACAAAGTGAATAAAATACTGCACAGAGTCTGGATTCAGTCACAAACGAACCTCCAGATGCCGCTAAATGTTACACAGCTTAGCTTTTAAAGGGCTCTGCGCTGAAACTGTAAGACTTTAAAAAAACACATGATTCACATTAAATATTTCACCTATACGTTTTACAGCTCGAGGAAAAAGGGCCTGATGATGTTTGTGATCATTAAGAGGGTATAGCTTGTAAAAGCTGGGGCCGTATTAGCAGAGAGAAATGTCTGGCAGGAGTAAACACACATTTGCTCTAAACGATGCCAGTAAATCTCAGGTCTTTACAGAATGGTGTTTAAAGCAGACATAGCATGTTGCACTGATTTGCAGCACGAACGGTGGACGCAACGTGCTCCACAAAGAAACACTTCTCTAGTGGAGGCTGGTCAGAACCGGTTCCTCTCCACTCCACCATTTCCTGTTTGTCCTCGTGCACCTCACGAATTAAAAAACACATTAGTGACAAGCGTCTGCTTTGTCACAGAGGAAAGCGAGCACGACTGCGAAAGCTCGCATAGAAGCAGCACGTGAGTCACGTCTTGTGATCTACTTGAAGTACCATCGAGGTCCACAAAGATCAAAGCCGCCAAGATGCAAAAATAATAATAAAAAGTACCTTGAATAAGTTTTAGTATTGAGCTACGTTCTGAATAATTTGCTTTATTCAAATTTGAATACACATACAGCTGAAACCAGATGTGTACGTACACTGTATAAAACAAATTGTTTCACTGTTGGACATTAAATCAGATCATTTCTGTGAAGTTCAACAATTTGGGAAAGTCCAAATGATCATGTTATGACTTTGGAAGCATTTGATTGGTTAGCTGACAACCGTTAACTGGAGGCACACCAGTGCACACCTTAAACCCACTGCTTTGTGCGGCATCATGGGAAAATCAGGTGCCACGTTTATCTGTTCAATCACATGCAAGAAAAGTCCTACCATCATAACCCAGGAGGAGATGGACTCTGTTCCTGAGATGAACACGTTTTGGTACGAAACGTGCACATCAATCTCAAACCCTTGTGAAGAAGCTGGCAAGAGCCACACAGCGAGACCATTCCTGGATCGACGTGGACAACCTGACAAAATTCCAGCAAACTGTGGTGAGAAGTAGGGCTGTGTATTAATATCGATTTTGCGATATATATCGATTTTTTCTTTCCTAGAAAAAAAAAAATCGATATTCATCCGCAAGTATCGTAACATCCAACTGTCACCCTGCTAACTCACTGCTTGCTTCGCCGGGAGAGTGATTAGGTCATCCAGCCACTAGTGTCGCTGTAGAGCATTTATGCCAAGTTACCCGATACTTGATTTACACAGAAGAAGTGCGGGCAGTGTAATGGTGGCGAATATCGTTCCAGCACCCTCTTGCTTTAAAGCAGATGTGCGAGCGCACTTTGGCTTCAAAAAGAAGAAGGATAGCGACTTTATGGATACAACTCTAGCGGTCTGCATAGTTGGTGCTTTTAATCAGTTTTCAGTTAAATTAATTCAATCCAAGTCTATAACAGTCACAAAATGTCACCAACATCACTCTGTACCTCTAAAATCTTTCAGAAAATCACAAAAGTGTATTGAATTGTATAGTTTGCTGAATATTGCAATATATATCGTATCATGAGCAGAATATCGTGCATCGTATCGTGAGATTATTGTATCACTACAGCCCTCGTGAGAAGCTTGAAAAATGTTTGATGAATGTCATACAGTTTAAAGCAGGGCTATTCAACAAAACTGCTCAGGTGGGGCACAGGTTCTGAAGGCCAACAGCTCGCGGGCCGGACGTCCAGCGATTAAAGTCATTATGTAAATAAACCAAAGTTTACAATGATACGTTACCCCTTTGAAATTTATTTCATTCCATTGAATTATAAATGCAATGAACAGAACCCAAACAAACAAAATAAATATTTTTTTTTAAACAAAGTGGGCCGGATTGAAGTCACCGGCCTGCGGGCCACCAGTTGAATATCCCTGGTTTAAAGGTAATACTACCAAATACAAAGAAACTGTATGTACACTTGTGACTTTGAAGAGAGTAATAAAATGTTTCTCATTATTCAGACGTTTAACAAACTGAAATAACTTTGGGAATCCTATCTGACCCAAACAGGAACCGCTTAGTCTTTCTTAATGTTGGTCTTTTTATAGAGTGCATGTAAACATCTGGTTTCAACTGTATATGTTAATTAGGGAGAGGAAAAACAAACAAATTGTGATTTTTCTTCAATATTCTGTGGATTTAAAAGCTATTTTCCCATTTAAGCAGTGCAAAATTAACCAAAATACCATAAAACAAAAAAGATCACTTACGATATTAGGCTAGATATGTAACCTGGAGTCAAAAATAAAGTTGGTGGTTTGTTACATGATGAAAATATGCCTCTCAAGTCCAAACTTGCTGCAAACCTCTGTCAGTATCTTAAAGTAAATCAAAACACACTCTTACACAGCCGATTTAGACACATTTGTAATGAGACACCTTGAGCTCCGTAAAATAAGATTGTTTGTTGCACACGCTGAAGTAAACGTGTTGTCTGGTAAGGCAAAAATAACGCCAATACTGGATTATGAATTTCCTAATCACAGCTCCCAGTGCTCGATTTAACCGCAGGGCATTTGGGACTTACACAACAAAGTTAGTTCCCTTTGATTTCCACAGACAGCTATGGTCTAAGCTGCGAGGTGATTGGTGAGTTATTAGTCTGTGCAGATGAAGAGATACCTCCAAGCAGGTCGAGCATAAAGGAAGCCTGAAGACAAGAATACAGCTAACGGTTCATGCCTGAACAGACTGAGTTGCATCATCATTTACTAAATGGTGCCAATGGTGTGAGCTGCACTGCAGAGCAACTGCAAACATCAAACGTCTCTAAAGGCCTCGAGGCATGAGGAGCAGGCGAAGGCTGCGGTGAGCATGTTGAGAATGTGCTGCGCTCAGTAAAATAACAACTCACTGGAGAGGACGAGTCGTGAAACGATGTCTCAGTCGAATGTGGACGCTTGCTTTAGGGTCCTAGTGGCATGCATGTTCAACTTCCAGCATCTTTATAGTACGTACGAAACAAATAACCATCATGATATATCAGACGGGTTTTGATGTCCTTATTGGTCCTTCCAAGTTGTCAAATGGATGACAAGTCTTCACGTTCCTCTTCCTGTCTTTCTTCTCGAGCTCCAGCTGGCTCAAGCTGGCTCCTTATCGGCCTTCCAGAGCTGATCTTTGACTTCTGTGGGCAGCGTGTTGAACAGGTCCTCCTCCACCACCAGGCCGCTCCTCTTCAACCGACTGCATTCGCCCAGCTCCACCGGGAGGCACTCCAGCTGGTTCCCTCTCAGCTCCAGCTGGGTCAGCCCGGTGAGTTCGCCGAAGCGAGACGGCAGCGTCTGCAAGCAGTTGTTGCCCAGATTCAGAGTGTGGAGTTTCCTGCACTGGAACAGCTCCGGGGGCAAAGTCTCGATCTGGAAGGGAGAGCACAAAAAAAGCAGAACGACGAGGAGCGCGTCAGTAAACAAGGCTGACAAATAAGAATGTTACAAAAACAAAATTAAAGATTGCTTAAAAAGCTGCAGTCTGCAGTTTCTGTAGTGCAGTCTGTAAGTTTTCTAAAAATATATATTTTTAACATATTTCTTCACTCTGTCACTATCTCCTGACAGACTGATGTTAGACAAAGTAATCTGAAAAAACTATAGTCCCCTTGCTTCTCCAGGTGTTACTAAAAGCATTTCTAAAAAGCCACAGTGACCCGCCGTTAACCAGCCAATAAAAACAGAGTTTTTAACCAGCCAATAAAAACAGAGTTTTTAACCAGCCAATAAAAACAGAGCTTCTCACGCTCCTAACCCACGCCCCCGCCTGTCCCAGCCCCAGCGGCCGCGCACGTTCTCGTTCAAAGGATTGCAAAGCGATGCAGAACTGTTTTGTATGTGACACAAATGTATTAAATTCCCCTTCTTCATCCCTGATCTGGACTTTTCTTTTGTTTTTTTTGCCAAAAGTCAAGTGATCGCTTCCTCCTCCACTGACTCCATGACTGAAATGAGGAAATGAATGAATTTGTCACGAGCGAATTAAACTCGGGTTCAACGTGGCTGCGCGAGGCTCTGCAGATTTCATGGTGTTCTGGTGTGCTGGACCAGCGCTCCATGTTTTTATTTTATTTTTTAGAACGTTTTATTAACATATAAACACAGAATATCGCAGCGGTTGAGACAGGACATGCAGTGGAGGCGGAGCTAAGGAGGCAGAGCTGAATTTCAGCGAGAGCAAGGGGGAGCAGAGCCATATATGGCTCTGAGGGGGAGGGATCAGAATGCTTTCCCTGTTGAAAATTTTTCTAAGTGCTGCGTTCTACAGAAACTGCAGACTGCACCTTTAAAATAAAGTTTACCTCTGATGTGTTTTGATTTTATTAAAATAAAAACAGTGTCTCGGACATTGACAGACACCATACCTTAATAAATTCAAAAACATATTGACATTATCTCAGACTTACAGCTCATTGAAACTGATGGTGCGCCGAAAAACACAAAACACAGTCAAGAAATTTGTGGCAGCTCACAAACCTGCTGGAAGCTATTTTCAGCGAGCAGCCACACAGTAAAACAGCAGTAATAGTAGCTTTTACTAAAAACACATGATGTTGTTTGGATGCTTGCAGGCTCAAAGGAGCATTTTCAAAAAGGTTCTGGGTGTTTTTATTCTAGAAATCCCTTTCAACAAAGACTAAATGAAGTTATGCAGCCATGACCTTAAAGACGTGTTTTAACAACGACCTTCATAAATTTGGGATTCAGGTTGTTTTACTTCAAAATAACATTGTAAAACACAAAAAAAATAGATAAACTTATAAGACCATAGATCTATCAAATGATTACAGGTACTTTGAATTATTATTATATATATTTTTACAACTGATGAAAAACATCAATGAATGTTGACAGAGGTCATCTTAGCACCAGCAAACAGCTTTTTCCCCACTACGGAGTATGCTGTTTGTGGGAATCAGTTTGTTGGTGGCTCCTCAGATTAAAGAAGTCCTTTGGATGAAGGATGAAACATCTCAGCAAAAACAAACAAACAAACAAAAACAAAAAAACGTCCAGATGACCTGATTGAAGATTGTTGTTTTTTTGTATCTGGATTACTGAGCCTGAACTTTGGAACACGTGTGTGATTAAATCAAGTATGCCACTTACCCTGTTTGCTGTCACAGCAAAGTACTGCAGGTTCTGGAGGAAGCCCACGTCAGGGTGGATGCTTGTCAGGTTGTTGTGACTCAGATCCAAGAAGCGCAACTTGCGGCAGAAGAAGAGCTGGCTGGGGATCTTCTCGATCTTGTTCCTGTTCAGGTAAAGCCTCTCCAGGTTGGTCAGTGTTCCGATCTGAATGGGAATATAGGCAATCTGGTTGTACCAGAGCTTCAGGCACACGAGGCGGTGCAGGTGCTGGAAGCTGATGATCTCCTCGATGGTTTTCATATTGTTGTCCTTCAGGTCGATCTCCTGCAGGTTGTGCAAACTGAAGATGGAGTGCGGAATGCGCTCGAGGTCGCAGCGGATGAGCTCGAGCTCCGTCAGGTTGACCATCTTCTTAAGGCTGTTCAGGACCATCAGCTTGGTGCCCTCGTTATTGATGGAGAGCTTCTGAAGATGCACGCCCACGTCAGTCACCACCTGTGGCAGCTTGGTTAGGTTGCTCTTCAGACGCAGCACTTTGAGACTTTTGAGCTCTCCGAGCCCATCGATGATAATGTAACGATTGTTCTCAGCACTCAGGTTCCCAGTTAGGTGCAGCTCAGTGAGGTTCTTCAGGCTGTAGATCCATAGAGGGATCTCCTTGATATCAGTGAACTTAATGTGGAGTGACTTGAGGTTTTCTCTCAGGAAAGCCAGAGCTGGAGCCTCAATCTTAGCTGGTGTGTGGTAGAGCCACATCTCCTTCAGGTTGGAAAGCTGAGCAATGATGGGGGGGATAGTGACGTCGGGGATAAGCTCCAGCTTGAGCACCTCTAGCTCAACCAGATCAAATACTGTATCTGGGATTCCACTGAGCATGAACAGGTGCAGCTCCAGTTTCTCCTGGGCGTTCTTGGTGATGCGCTGTCTGAGCTTCTCCAGGGTCCACTCGTTGTTGAGGTTCAGCTGCCTCAGCTTGTTCTCGCTGACCTCGGACAGAAACACTGCAAAGCGCTTAGAGTAAAGAGGGTCGTACTGATCTATCAAGTGCAGCATGAAGGCAAAGTCATTCTTCACGTCGGGAATGTCGCTGTAACGGCTTTCCTCTCGGATTGATTCGAAGGAGTATCGTTTGAGGGAGCGGCTGACCATCCAACAAAGGGTGTACATGCAGATGAGACCATAAACCCCAACTAAGCTGATGTAAAAACAGGCCAGAATCTTGAACAGAGTCGCTAATGGGTGCGCACAATAAAACATGCTGTATCCTGTTAGTTTCTCAATATTCACTGGGCACGCTACACAGAACTTGATGTACCGTACATAGTAAGCTGTGTAGCTAATAATCAGTATAAACTTGATAACTTTAATAATGGTTTGGCGTATGTAAAGGCGGTACACTATATCACCTTCTTCAACGTGAATTCTAAACTTCTTCACCTTCTCAAAAAGCGCTTTGGCCTGCTCCCCTTCCTTTTTATCTAAAACCCCAGTTTCAGAGCGGTCCACAATTCCCTGTTCAATTCTGGACTTTGTTCGCTGGAGCATGGGAATACTAGCCTCTACATCCTCGCTCACACTGGAGGTCTTCTTGTCCATTGAACCATTCGGTTTCTCCACTGGTTTAGAGTCTCTCTCCTCCACCACAGTCTCAGACAAAGCTCTCGTTGTCCACGGTGAGTCAAAGCACTTGAGGAGGATGGAGACAAAGTGCTCCAGTTTTGAGCTTGTATGTGGGAACTTGAACCAGAAGTTGCTGCAGGCCAGGAAGATGAGGGTGTGGATTAGCACCAGATAGGGGAAATATTTAGCAAACCAGTGGAGTTTGTTCTCGTAGCAGACAGCGTCTACGTAGTTGTACTGGTGACGGTCAAGGTTGTACTGAATGCCTTTGGGTTCGTGTGGATACGTGGGGACCACGTTAAAGATAGGATGGATGTCCTCGCATGACATGTTGAAGTCATGCCATTTGTAAGGCAGGCAGATCATCTTGTCCTGTGTGACCTGCAGCGTCCCACCGAACACTGCGATCATCAGCATGATGATTGAGAGGTAGTCGGTGAAAACGTCCCACCATGGTTTCAGGATTCGATATGCTGGCTGGGTGTCGGCAAAGTACCGGAGCTCTGTGATGGGAATCATGATGGTTTATCTAAATAAAACGGCAGAAACAAAAGAATGTCAGCATGATGTACTGCATTTCTGAAGTGTTTCACCAAAGTAAATAATAACATGAAATACATAATTCTGCTAAAAAGAACTGCCACATAGTAGCATTACTCTGGAATAATATCTAGTATGAATACATACACCTAATTCTCCAGCTCCCCGGGCGCTTTCTATGGCTGCTCACTGCACCACCTGGTGGTGGTTGGGTTAAATGCAGAGACGAATTTCGTCTGTGTATGGGAAACATACACAGATGACAAAAAAGGACATTATTATTATTATTATTATTATTATTATATAGGCCTGTCACAATAAAGTTTGCTGGGTGATTAATTGTCTCATAAATTATTGTGATAAACAATAATATTGTTTGAAATTTTACAATAATTGGTAATTATTGTAAAATGTAAGAAGAAATGTTCATTTGTTTTGCTTGTAGTATCTTTTTTGACCACTGGATGGCAGTGTAAGACGGTTTAAATCAAAAGATGGATAGTGAGAGAGCGAGCAGCGTGACTCTAATAAAAATGGGAGGGAGGCCTCTTAACGTGACATGGGCTGTCTCTGGTTCTCAAAATGGCGGACGCTTGGTGTGGTTTGAGCTCTTTAGCATAGTATTTTTCACACAAAGCATTTAATAAAAATTAAAAAAAAAATCAGTAAACAAGTTCTCAGCTTCTTTTTGCAAAAAAAAAACAACTTCTTACACAAAGGCATGAGTTTCAACCGTGAATTTTGGAGCTTTGACAAAACAGAGGGTTTTTTCCCCCCCAGGTCGGCCTGTTAGCTTAGCTCTTAGCTTAGCTGCTTTCAACAATCCTAAAACACTATTTTGGATGGTTAAAACAGATTTTAAAGAGATTACAGAAAGGGAGGAGTCAGTGAAGAGCACCAGAGTTGAGCCTTTTTATCATCCAGTGTCTTCAGTAGAAAGAGAGACACAAAGAAACAACAAAGCCGATAAATGAAAATGAGGTCGATAATTTTCATTTATCATGTGATTAATTTATTGTTTATTGTGACAGGCCTAATACCATCCATCCATCCATCCATCCATCCATCCATCCATCCATCCATTTTCTTCCGCTTATCCGGGGTCGGGTCGCGGGGGTAGCAGCCTAAGTAGGGAGGCCCAGACTTCCCTCTCCCCAGCCACTTGGAGCAGCTCCTCTGGGGGAATCCCAAGGCGTTCCCAGGCCAGCCGAGAAACATAGTCCCTCCAGGCCTAATACATATGTTTTAAAAAATATATACTTTCTAGAAAAGAAAATTACAACTACTCACTCTGACATTGGTAATGTTTACTCCTCTTTTTGAGTCCGGTGTAAAACTGAAACTGAACATAATAATAATAATAATAATAATAATGTCTATTCCTGTCATCTGCGTATGTTTCCCATACACAGACGAAATTCGTCTCTGCATTTAACCCAACCACCTACCAGGTGGTGCAGTGAGCAGCCCGAAAGCGCCCGGGGAGCTGGAGAAATAGGTGTGCACTCATAGACACCCCAAGCTGGGTAGTGGCCGGGGCGCGAACCCGCGACCTTCGGGTCCGTAGTCAAAAACCCTGCCACTAGACCATCTTGGCTCCATATTTGTATATTTAAATTAATGATCTGCTTTTCTACACATTTGGTGTTCTAGTGTGAGATCTCATCAAGAAAACATCTGCATGCTTTCTTGCAGTGTTAACATGTTTTAATGGTTAATGATTATGAATGTGTCTCAGGATTTCTTGTCCTTGATACAAAAAAGTTTAGAAGGCATTTGTCAATAATATCATGCCCTAATGTGCATTTTACTACAACACTCAGATGCAAACTAAAGGTTTTAAGTGCATAAAGCTTTGTTTAAATAAATTTAAAGAAAAAGATGAGTTTTTATAGCATGTCCTCCAAAATGGAAAAAGCAAAAAGCAAAAATAAATAAATAGCTAGAAAGACCAGATAGAGAAGAGTGCAGTGGTACTGTAATCTTTTGACATTTTGAACACAAAAAGGTCAAAGACATTTCATAATCCCTTCAGAAAATAGTGCAAAATTGTAAAAAGATGGCCTGGTATGGTCTGCAGAGACAGTATTACTGTATCACGGAGTAGCTGCAACTGGCAATAATTGAGGTTTTCTTTTCTTCCCTTTTTAAAAAGCAACCTAGCCTGGTTAAAACCAGACCCTTGTCCTTCACTTCGCTTTGGACTAGGGTCTGGGACTTCTCTCATAGACAAGGATTTCTCCGGTAGATTTTTGACCGGACCAATCAGAGAACAGAAGGCGGATTACCGGACCAATCAGAGAACAGAAGGCGGAGTTTTGAACGACGTCGACTGACGTCGTCAGTTAAAATGGCTGCCGCCACGAAGGAATTTTCATGAAAACAAGGTAAAAAACTATTATTTCTTTGCTGAGAAAAAATATATTTCTTAGCTGACGTTATATCAGAAGTGTTCCTGAGCTTAACAGTTCCTAAATCAATTCACGAAATGGTCAAATCTGCTGGATTTAAATAGTTTCGGTTTGACATTTTCCAAACAGCCTCGGGTGCGCTACGAAAATAAATGATAAAAAATCGAATTTTATCTCAAATGTTTAATCTAGGCCAACAGTCAGTAAATTAGAGCCATATAATTACACACTGGTAGCAGAAAAAATATCCACCGAGTGGTTTCTGAGCTATTTATCTGATAGCCTGGACCTCGCCAGGCTAAGCTAACAAAACTCTGCCTTCTGTTCTCTGATCGGTCCGGTCAAAAATCTACCGGAGAAATCGTTGTCTATGAGAGAAGTCCCAGACCCTAGTCCAAAGCGAAGTGAAGGACAAGGGTCTGGTTTTAACCAGGCTAAAAGCAACCTAAACTATTCTAAAACCTAAAGAATACAACCCCTAATTCTTGACTCAACATCTTTAAAACCATAACTTACTACAGTACAGTGTTCCCCTACCATTATCCAAAGAGGGCACCCCGCCCTGTCAACAGAACTGAGCGCCCCACCTACCAAATCCCTTACCCCCCACGCAGCTCCACCACCTCCGGACGGGGAGTGGAGATTGTAGCAGCTCAGGCTCCAAACCACACGCAATATATATGCAGCACTCCGTTGCGTCTGTGCAAAAAGTATTTTTTTTGCAGTACAATCTGAAAAAGCTATAAACATACAGAGCACTTAAAAAAACTGACTTGATAACAATGTGCACAAAGGAAATCTGATTCATGTTAGTCAACAATGCTCAACAAAAGTAGGCAATGAACGCCCAACGTTTTATTGCCATCCTAAATTCCTGATTAGTACATATAGTCCTAAAGTTCCCAACTTGAAACATTCAGAGGATGAAAGCAGACAAATGCCACCCACATGTACAAAGACCAGATAGAATGTTATTCTCTGGAACCACATACAAAAATCACTCGGAATGAACATGGTCTTCCATGACTTAAAATCTCTCTGAAAAATGTAAGTGAAACTTCTAATAATTGCTGAAAAGCTACACCATTAATACGGTTTCAACCAATAATTTATGCTTGAACACACCTGTCACAACTACCGGGTACGCTTCACAAAGTGAGGTTAGAATTAATTTTATTTCTTCTTTCTTTTGGCTGCTCCCTTCTTTAGGGGTCGCCACAGCGAGCACGATTTGGCAATTGATTTTACGCCGGATGCCCTTCCTGACCCAACCACGGAGCCATCAGCCCACATGCGTGGAGCAGAGCTGCCATTTGAGGCATCCGGGAAGAAGAAGGGGGGTTTATGGCCTTAAAAGTGCCCACAGTGGGTAAAACAAGTTGTTAAAAACGCTATTATAAACTGTGGAGCTTGTGTAGGATATTTTAAAACGTATAACTTGTGTTTTTATTTCAGTCCAATATGACTAAAAGAAACATATGTATCAAGTAAATGTTGCAAGAAACCATACCTAAAGAAAATGGCTGAAAAAAAAAAGCTGGGTAGTCATTACATAAATGTATTTTTTTTGTTCTTAACCAGCTCAAACCAGAACAGCAGAGCAGTCACAGAACCTCCTCTGTTACAGACAACACACAGAGCCCCAAACAGCTGCAAAATAACCTTTAATCTACACAGTACTAAACAAATGCCACAAATGGAGTTTTGATCCCACAACATATCTAATATCAGGCGATACACTGGAAATGTTTAGACTACAATCAAGCCAAGTCAAAGATTAGGCTGTACAACCCACACCCACCCACTTTTCATTACAAAAAAAAAAAAAGTTAGGCTTGAATAAACATGCTTTGTAATGCAAGCCACAGACCACGGCCCATCTCAGGGATGCACTGACAACATCAAGCGAACTAAATTAAACACATGAAGGAAGTCTTGTAACCAAAACAATAATACAGTAAATTTATGAGGCATTATTATAATCACTGAAATTTTTAATTTAAAAAAAGGATATGTGCATCAATTGAAAGGCCTAGCATTGATTGAAGGAATTCAGATCACATAGCAGCAGCAGGCTACAATAAAGCACAAACAGCACCACTGTGTGCACATCTTTTTGTGTCTGAATCATGCTCCGTCTTCCTATTCTGTGATGACCTGAAGAGCTTCACAGGAAAACATACTTTAAATTTTTGTATTATTTTTTTTACAATTAAAGCTACCGTAATTGCAAAATGGTCTAAACCAGGGATCTGCAACCTTTACGAACAAAAGAGCCATTTCTGCCCCTTTGTTCACTAAATTAAATGTTTCCAGAGCCACAATACCTGCTACAACTGGGATACTCAACTGGTGGCCCACGACCACTTTAAGGTTATTGGAGAACAATTTTCTGACCAGTAGGGTAGTTTTCTGGCTATTGTAAAGCTGAAAATATCTAATGCTTTGTTGATATTTGACATTTTACGACAAAAAAAAAAAAAAGACACGATTCTTGTAAAGAAGGAGAAATAATATGTTATTTCCCAATTAAAAATAAAGAATATAACAATTAACTATGCAGGTGTAGGTAAATTATTTTAATTGTGGAAAAATTAAGTACAAAGTAGCTGCTTCGAATAAATAAAGCTAAAGTATGTTTTACTCCTTAGTATTCACAAAGGAAATGACAGAAAAGCTGCTAAAACTAGCCCTTTTTGTTGTTACAAGAATAATAATAATAATAATAATAATTAATTCAATTTATAATGCACTTTTCATTACTGAAAATCTCAAAGTGCTACACATATATTGAATGCTACACACATTCATAAACCGGTGGCGGCAGACTACCATGCAAGGTGCTTTCCAGTCCTACCGGGAGCAACTCAGGGTTAAGTGTCTTGCCCAAGGACACAACGACACATGGTGCGGGTCCCGGGAGTCGAACCGCCAACTTTCCGATCGGGAGACGACTGCCATTACCACTACACCACGGCCGCCCCGTGGAACCAATAAAATTCAGTTTAAAGTTAGTTTTGACCAACGCTTGAGCCACTGCTGAGGGATCAAAGAGCCGCATGTGGCTCCAGAGCTGCAGGTTGCAGACCCCTGGTCTAAACTAATGTAACATGCAACATCTCTATTGGAGTCCAGCTTGCAGCCACATTTCACATCTCACACATCTCCTAAATTTGTTTCTAAAACAAAGCGGCCTTTGTGCAGGCGGTTTTTGTTGATGAAGCTTGGGAACACGAGCTGAGAGAGGTTCAACTGAAGCGTTCACGTGATTCTAAATATTAAGAGTCATACTATCAGTTTCACGGAAGTAGGCTGGTGTCTCTCAGGGAAAGCCAGAGACACCAGTACTTTTTGTCTTGGAAAAGCATCTTAAAGTTGGCTTGAAGTTAAGCTTTTATTATTGAAATTTGATAGTTGTTATAAATGATGACAGAAGTGGGAAAAAAATATTTACAGACAAACTTTAGGACTCTCAGGAAAAGGTTTAAAGTCGTTAGATAGAAGGCTTTTAATATCATAATCCAATTTTGTCTTTATGTTTTTACCTGTGTCAGCCCTGCGTTGAACTGAGAGCCAGTTCAGTGTGTACATCTATCCCACTACTGTACAAAGTTTGTGCAGGGACAGTTTTCAAACTGAACAGGTTTAAGTGGTTTAGAAAAAAATAAAAAATAGGTCCAAAGATGGATGAATGCCAATCACAGTAGAGTTGAAACTCTTTACAGTATATACATATCCTGATGCATGCTCAATAATCCAGGTAGACAAATCTAAAGTTAAAGTCTGGTCCTCTGGACATTCAAAAAACAAAACAAAAAATGTAGAAACGTTTCGTCTTTCGTCCAAAAGACTTCAGTCTGAGGTGCTGTATTCAGCTCAGTCTTATAAATAGCACCTTATCAATAGTAGATCAACCAGTTTGCTGCCAACAGCCAAAACTAGCTGCTCACATGATTAAGGAGGACCATCAGCCTAATGATGGATAGTACCCTGATGGCTGCTTGCTATTCACAAGGGGCTGAGTGATACTAGCAATAACAGCATTGTAAGAGGGGGACAGTTGAACACGGAGGCCTCCACCTCTGTTTAATGATGGACGGTTTATTTTCACAAAGATGGTCTCCTTTACAGTACTCCTTTCTCAAACCATCGTTCCTCTCTATCAAGGATGTACCATACCATATCATACCATTTTATTTATAGAGCACTTAAAACAGCAACAAGGCCAACCAAAGTGCTGCCCAAACAAACAAACAGGCAACACATAACCAACATACAACATGAAGTAAAAACAGAATATAGACATAAAAACGTTGCAGATAATAAATATAATGACCAACCTGTGTGAAGCAACAGGTTCAAACACAAACCATCTGGTGTTGATAAAAACGGAATAGTAGTGGGTTTTTAAACAGGATTTGAAAACCGAGAGGGTGGGGGGCCTGTCTGACGAGCAGAGGTATCTCGTTCTAGAGTCTTGGGCCTGCTACAGAGAAGGCCCTGTCACCTCTGCGCTTAAGACGAGTTCCTGGAACTGTGAGAAGTAATACCCTGATGAATGCTCAATAATCCAGAGAAGTAAATGGTCCGCTGACCTCAGAGAATGTGGTGGGACACACGGCTATAGCAAATCAGAGAGATTGAGGGGATGTGAACATCATCATCCCGGAAAGAGTGACCACTGGCCTGGAGATGACTGTAGACCTCAGAGTCCTGACCTGATGATGTTGATCTTCTGTGCTGGGCCATCCTTTTGGCCAGTGGCTGTTTAGTTTCCCCGATGCAAGACTGATCACAGCCCTCCTGACATTGAACAGCATACACAATATTACTCTGTTTGAGCTGGGGGGACTGGATCTTTGGGATGAACCAGTCTTTGCCGTAATGTATTTTGGGGTTTAAAAGTCACAGGGACATTATGTTTAGAAAATAAACGTCTCAATTTCTCTGAAACTCCTACAACATATGGAATGGCCACTGGTCTGAGTTCCTCTTTTTCACCTGATGACTGGTTGGAGTCTTGTTTGGGTTTCTTCTCTGCTTTCAGGAAGGCCCAGTTAGGATATCCACATTGCTCTAGAGCAGGGGTCACCAACCTTTTCGAAACTGAAAGCTACTTCGTGGGTACGGACGGAGTCATACAAAGGGCACCAGTTTGATAAACTCTTCAGAAACTCTTCAGAAATAACAAAGCGTAAATTGAAAAAAAAAAAATAATTTTAAGAACATATTTTTAAGATAGACATTTTAAAATGTATATAAATACAAAAAAAGAATAACTGAATAAAAACCACGTTGGTGACCCCTACTCTAGAGCCTGTCTTGTGTGGGATTTCTTCTTAAGCCTGGCTCCTGAGAACATCACATACAGAACACCATGGACTTTGTGGATGAGGTGAGGGATGTCATCATGGAGACTGATGAAACAATGTCACATCACTGTTTATGTGCATTCCTGTTGATGGGGCAGTAGAGGTGGTCAGTTTAAGGTTAAAATCAGACACCACTCTTGTGCATTCCTGTTGATGAGGCAGTAGAGGTGGTCAGTTTAAGGTTAAAATCAGACACCACTCTGAGTAGCAGGACCACGCTTTCCACAGAACAACTGCCAACTCTTGAAACTGTGCCTGCAGTCAACCTACTTCACATATGGGGAGCAATATTATGGCAGAAACATGGGTGTGCTATGGGGTCTCCAGTTTCTCCTATTGTTGCCAACCTGTACATGAAGCAGGTAAAAAAGAGAACCTTGATGTCCTTTTCAGGGACACCACCAACTGGTTCAGGTATGTTGACGACACCTGGGTTAAAATTTAATCTCAATAAGTCCAACATTTCACTGATCACATCAACTCTTTGGATAAATATATCAAATTCACACGAGAAGATGTAAAAAATGGCAGGCTGGCTTTCTTGGACTGTGAGGTATCAGTTTCTGATAGAGGACATTTGCGAGGTGTACCGCAAACCCACCCGCACAGACCAGTATTTGCAGTTTGACTTCCATCACCCTCTGGAGCACAAGTTAAGAGTCATCAGGACTCTGTATCACAGAGCAGACAGTGTCCCCACTAACTCAGGAGCCAGACAGAAGGAGAAATCCCATACAAGACAGGTTCTAGAGAAATGTGGATATCCTAACTGGGCCTTCCTGAAAGCAGAGAAGAAACCCAAACAGGACTCCAGCCAGCCATCAGGTGAAAAGAAGGAACCCCAGACCAGTGGTCATTCCGTATGTTGCGGGAGTTTCAAAGAAATTGAGAAGTTTATTTTCTAAACATAACGTCCCAGTGACTTTTAAACCCCAAAATACTTTACGGCAAAGACTGGTTAATCCCAAAGATCCAGTCCCCCAACACAAACAGAGTAATGTGCAGTTCAGTGTCAGGAGGGCTGTGATCAGTCTTATATCGGGGAAACTAAACAGCCACTGGCCAAAAGGATGGCCCAGCACAGAAGATCAACATCATCAGGTCAGGACTCTGCGGTCTACACTCATCTCCAGACCAGCGGCCACTCATTCAGGGATGAAAATTCTCACATCCTTGATAGCGAGGAACGATGGTTTGAGAGAGGAGTACTTTCACTTTGTGAAAATAAACCATCCATCATTAAACAGAAGTGGGTGGAGGCTAGGGCTGCACAATTAATTGCATTTGCAATAATATCGCAATATGATAAAATGAGATTTTCTAATCGCGAAGGCTGCAATTTGACTGGTCACATGACGTCTTTATCAACACTTACTATTATGTTTATGAAACAAGAAAAAATAGAAATGGTGAAAAGAAAAGGCATAGATTTGTTTGCTTTTTTGTAATCTCTGCTTTAAATAAATCTGACATGGTTTAATATGAAACAGATTGATTTATTGCTTCTATTTGCTGAAAAATACTTGAGAAGACATAATAAAATAATCGCATTTTAAATCGCAATTGCAATTTATAAAAAAAATTGCAATTAGATTATTTCCCAAAATCGTTCAGCCCTAGTGGAGGTCTCTGTGTTCAACTGTCCCCCTCTTACAACGCTGTTATTGCTAGTATCACTCAGCTCAGCTCCCTGTGAATAGCAAGCAGCCATCAGGGTGCTACCGATCCATTGTTGGACTGATGGTCCTCTCCTTGATCATGTGAGCAGCTGGTTTCAGCCAGCAGCAAACTGGTTGATCCACTATGAGAAGGTGCTATTTATGAGACTGAGCTGAATACAGCACCTCAGACTGAAGAAGTATTTCAGATGAAAGACTAAACATTTCTACAATTTCTGGTTTTTTGAATGTCCAGAGGACCAGACTTAACTTTTTTTTTAGATCTTTATATAAAGTTCAACTGTTAACGTTTTCCTTGCAACAACTTTATAAATTGTATTTTAAGTGCCTGGAGACACCCAAAGGACCCGAAAGCATCCCATGTTTACATACTTCTCAATCCGTATCTACAGAGCAAGAGAAAAAGTAGGGCTGCTCACATTATAACAACAGAAGGAAGTTTATTTTATTTAGTCGTTTGTCTTTTGTTGTTTGGCATTTGTGGTATTTTGAGCCATAGTCACACAAGTTTTACTTGTGGTTAGACTAGATTAAAAGTAAATAAAAATGATTTTTTAACGTGAGGCTGGTTTATTTTTAAGCTACTGTGGCATCCCCCCTTCTTCTTACAACACTCAACAGACGTCTGGGGACAGAGAGACCAGTTTCTCAAGTTTAGAAATAGGAATGCTCTCCCATCCATGTCTAATACAGGCCTCTAACTGTTCAATCATCTTGGGCCTTCTTTGTCGCACCTTCCTCTTTATAGAACGCGGGTTCGCGCCCCGGCCACTACACACCTTGGGGTGTCTATGAGTGCACACCTATTTCTCCAGCTCCCCGGGCGCTTTCTATGGCTGCTCACTGCACCACCTGGTGGTGGTTGAGTTAAATGCAGAGACGAATTTCGTCTGTGTATGGGAAACATACACAGATGACAAAAAAGGACATTATTATTATTATTATGATGCGCCAAATGTTCTCTATAGGTGAAAGATCTGGACTGCAGGCTGGACATTTCAGTACCCGGATCCTTCTCCTACGTAGCCATGATGTTGTGATTGCTGCAGAATGTGGTCTGGCATTATCTTGTTGAAAAATGCAGGGTCTTCCCTGAAAGAGATGACGTCTAGATGGGAGCATATGTTGTTCTAGAACCTGAACATAGTTCTCTGCATTAATGGTGCCTTTCCAGACATGCAAGCTGCCCATGCCACAAGCGCTCATGCAACCCCATACCATCAGTGATGCAGGCTTCTGAACGGAGCGTTGATAACAACTTGGGCTATCCTTGTCCTCTCTGGTCCGGATGACATGGCGTCCCAGTGTTCCATAAAGAACTTCAAATCGTGACTCATCTGACACAGAACAGTCTTCCATTTTGCCACACTCCATTTTAAATGACCCCTGGCCCAGTGCAAACGTCTGAACTTGTGGAGCTTGCTTAGAAATGGCTTCCGCTTTGCACTGTAGAGTTTCAGCTGGCAACGGCAGATGGCACGGTGGATTGTGTTCACTGACAATAATTTCTGGAAGTATTCCTGAGCCAGTGTTATTTCCTTGACAGTGACATTCCTGTTTGAGGTGCAGTGACGTTTAAGGGCCCGGAGATCACGAGCATCCGGTAGTTTTACGGCCTTGACCCTTACGCACAGCGATTGTTCCAGAGTCTCTGAATCTTTTGATGATGTTATGCACGGTTGATGATGATAACTTAAAAGTCTTTGCTATTTTACACTGGGTAACACCATTCTGGTATTGCTGCACTATCTTTCTGCACAACAATGGTGGAATTGGTGATCCTCTTACCATCTTGGCTTCTGAGAGACACTGACACTCTGAGAAGCTCTTTTTATACCCAATCATGTTGTCAATTGACCTAATTAGTGTTAATTGGTCTTCCAGCTGTTTGTTATATGCTCAATTTCCTTTTTCCAGCCACTTATTGCTACTTGTCCCAACTTTTTTGGGATTTGTTGACACTGTGAAATTTTGAATCAACATATTTTTCCTTTAAAATGTTACATTTACTCAGATTAAACTTTTGATCTGTCATCTATGTTCTATTACGAATAAAATATTGACATTTGCCATCTCCACATCATTGCATTCAGTTTTTATTCACAATTTGTTTAGTGTCCCAACTTTTGTGGAATCTGGTTTGTACAACTGATTAGCTTTTAGAGTTAAACACATTCAAGATGGCTGCTACAACCAACTAACCTCAGAAAAACACAAACTGGCTTTAATTCAACCAGTCTTACAAATACTGAGCTTATGGTGTAAATCACCTCCAACACATACTCTGTGTGACATCTTGACATATTATTTCCAAAGTTTGACCAAAACGGCTTCAACTCTTATTTCTCAACATAAGAATTTTTGTCTGAATCTCCGGCATGTATTATACACTCCTTTAAGATAGATCTTTATTTTGTTAAAGTAGCTGTCCAGTAAAACTGCAGACAGACTCACCACGGTCAGGGTTTCAGATTCAGACTGACGTTCCTTTCCTGAAATCTTTCTCCCACCATGCCAAGCAGAATTAGTTAACACACGCTTCAGTCACTATCAGTCGTTTGTCCCCACTGCTTTGAAGTTCAGTTCTACAAGCTAGCAAAAACAGTACCGTAATATTTACAAGCTAAATGTTTGTACTGTACTTGTTATTTTCCTTAAAACTTAGTCAACATCACTAAATAAATAAAAATAAAGTAAAAGAAAGGAAAGCTGTTAAAGGCTCTGGGTGGTAAGAAAGAGCTTTCAAATGACTGGGCTACTACAGCAACAGTAATTAGAGACACACAGGTAGGAAGGTAATGTGTCATCTGGACAGAAATAAATGATAAGGAAACCTGGTGGGGCAGCACGGTGGCACAACTGGTAGAGCTACTGCCTCTCAGCAAACAGGATACCCCGTTTCAAAACCCGGTTCGGGGGCCTTTCTGGGTGGAGTTTTCATGTTCTCTCCATGCATGCGTGGGTTTTCTCTGGGTACTCCGGTTTCCTCCCATAGACCAAAAACACGCATGTTGGACTGTTTGGTCACTGTAAATTGTCCCTAGGTGTGAGTGAAAGAGTGAATGGTTGTTTGTCTCTATGTGGCCCTGTGATGGACTAGAGGCCTGTTCAGGGTATATCCCACCCCTCGCACAGTGGTAGCTGGACATGGGCACCAGTGACACCCATGACCAAAAAGGGAAGAAGTGGGTAAAAGATAATGGATGGATGGAAACATGGTGTTGGAATAGTGAAGTGCAGGACACTATTCAAAGAAAAAGGTTAGCCAAGAAGAAATATGACAGTGAGAGGACAGAAGAGAGGAAACATGAATATAAGGAGATGGGACATAGAGCAAAGAGGGAGGTAGCTAAGGCAAAGCAGAAGGCGTATGAGTTGTATGGGAGGCTGGACACTAAAGAGGGGGACTTGTACCGATTGGCGAGATAGAGGGATCAGGCTGGAAAGAATGTGCAGCAGGTTAGGCTTGTTAAAGACTGAAATGGTAATATTATAACAAGTGAGGAGAGTGTGATGGGAAGATGGAAGGAGTACTTTCAGGAGCCAGTAAGTAGTGTGTGAATATCCTAACTGGGCCTTCCTGAAAGCAGAGAAGAAACCCAAACAGGACTCCAGCCAGCCATCAGGTGAAAAGAAGGAACCCAGACCCAGACCAGTGGTCATTCCGTATGTTGCGGGAGTTTCAGAGACATTGAGACGTTTATTTTCTAAACACAACGTCCCAGTGGCTTTTAAACCCCAAAATACATTACGGCAAAGACTGGTTCATCCCAAAGATCCAGTCCCCCGGCACAAACAGAGTAATATTGTGTATGCTGTTCAGTGTCAGGAGGGCTGTGATCAGTCTTATATCGGGGAAACTAAACAGCCACTGGCCAAAAGGATGGCCCAGCACAGAAGATCAACATCATCAGGTCAGGACTCTGCAGTCTACACTCATCTCCAGGCCAGCGGTCACTCTTTCAGGGATGAAGATGTTCACATCCTTGATAGAGAGGAACAATGGTTTGAGAGAGGAGTAAAGGAGGCCATCTTTGTGAAAAGAAACCGTCCATCATTAAACAGAGGTGGAGGCCTCCGGGTTCAACTGTCCCCCTCTTACAATGCTGTTATTGCTAGTATCACTCAGCCCTCTGTGAATAGCAAACAACCATCAGGGTGCTAACGATCCATCGTTAGGCTGATGGTCCTCCTTGATCATGTGAGCAGCTGGTTTCGGCTGTCAGCAGCAAACTGGTTGATCCACTATGAGAAGGTGCTATTTATAAGACTGAGCTGAATACAGCATCTCAGACTGAGGAAGTCTTTCAGATGAAAGACGAAACGTTTCTACTTTTTTGTTTTGTTTTGTCCAGAGGACCAGACTTAGTTTTTTTTATTTTTTATCTACTCTGAGCCCCTTCTTGTTTGCTCTAGTGATGGACAGACTAACAGATGAGGTCAGGTAGGAAGCCCCGTGGACTATGATGTTTGCAGATGACATTGTGATCTGTGGTGAGAACAGGGAACAGGTGGAAGAGAACTTGGAGAAGTGGAGGTATGCACTTGAAAGAAGAGGAATGAAAAGTCAGCTGTAGTAAGACAGAGTACATGTGTGTGAATGAGAGGGAGGCAGGTGGAACAGTGAGGCTAAAAAGAGCAGAGGTCACAAAGGTGCAGGACTTCAAGTACGATAGAGTCCAGGTAAATGGGGAATGTGGTAAAAAGGTGAAAAAGAGAGTCCAGGCAGGATGGGATGGATGGAGAAAAGTTTCAGGAGTGAATTGTGCCAAAAAGAGTGTCAGCAAAGGTCAAAGGAAAAGTTTACAAGACAGTGGTGAGACCAGCTATGTTGTATGGTCTGGAGACAGTGGCATTGACAAAAAGACAAGAGAAAGAACTGGAAGTAGCAGAAATGAAGATGTTGAGGTTCTCCTTATCTTATGAGATCATCAGAGGTACAGGACAGGTGGAACAACTGGGAGATAAACTTATAGAGGTCAGACTGAGATGGTTTGGACATGTCCAGAGGGGGGACAGTGGGTATATTGGTAGAAGGATGTTAGAAATGCAGCTGCCAGGAAAAAGACAAAGAGGAGATACTGTATATGGATGCAGTTAGAGAGGACATGGAGGTAGCTGGAGTGAGGACAGAGGATGCAGAGGACAGAGTGAAGTGGAGGAGGATGACTCGTTGTGGAGACCCCTGAAGAGGGAAAAGCCAAAAGAAGAAAAACAAGTTTACAGACAGTATACATGTAGGTAAAATGTAGATGTTTAACAACCCGTTAAAATACACCAGAATGAATTAAAGATATACATTATTGTTGTGTACACCACAATTATTCAAAATTTTAACCAAAATTGCGGCCTTTAGTCGGTTTCCTTCAGCCAGTGTTGGGAGGATGACGGGAAGCAGTCTCATCCTGACAATAAACAACCAACAAAGCGCTGCGGCATTGACATCCCTCAACGTTGGTTAAGAACGGACAAAACACAAAAAATTACTCACTTGTTTTGTCAAAGCTGGTGTCTCTCCATTCCTCCACACACGGGTGACACTTTTCTCAAGCGGTTCTCAGCGACTGGGGCCGGTCACACGCGGACCGAACGAAGACTCGCAGCATTGCGGAGGAGAACCGAGGAAAACCGGAGTGGAGTGGAACTGTCCGCTCGAGGAGGAGGACTTTCTTCTTCGTTGGTATTTTTTATTCTTCTTCGTTGGCTTATTTGACAGTTAGCGTATCTTGTTAAAGATGATGTACCGCCCCCTGGTGGATTGAGTGGGAGATTAACGTGGAAAAACCAAAATGACTGAGCATGAACTTTCTTGTCTTAAAATGTCCACCAATTCTTCTGGGAAGAATAAGGTCTTTTTTTCTGGAAACAATAAATGATATATTACTAATAAACTCATTAACACCTACAATGAAACAGGGGCTTATCACTTTGATCCCTAAACCAGCTAAAGATAAAGGATACATTGAAAATCTTCGTCCAATTACCTTGTTAAATACTGATTATAAAATTTTCACACATATGATTGCAGACAGACTAAAAGATGATTTACCTCAGATTATAAGTGACACACAGTCTGGCTTTCTGAAGGAGAGATCTATTCACAATAATCTGAGACTGGTTCTAGATTTGCTGGACTATGAACATCTGGTGGAGGATGATGGAATTTTGGATTTTTACAAAGCCTTTGATATGGGGGAGCACCCCTTCATCTTAAGGGCTTTGGACTATTTTGGTTTTGGAAAAAAGTTTAACAGAATGATACAGTTACTCTACACAGACATTAGTTCAGTATACCATCTGGAACCTCTAAACGTTTTAATATCCAAAGAATCCGTCAAGGTTGTCCTGCTTCACCTCTTTTATTTATGTGGCCGAGCTGTTAGCAATTTTTATTAAAAACAATTCAAATATTGCACCTTTAAATGTGATGGGAAACCCTGTGGTAATAACACAACTAGCTGATGACACAACCCTGTTTCTAAAAGATAAAACTCAAATTTCAAATGTGCTGAAGGAGATACAGACGTTCTCTAAAGCATATGGTTTGCATTTGAATATGAAAAAATGTGAAATAATGTCTATTCATGATCATCCGCTGGACGATGTTGGTAATATCACAGTTAAAAAAGAAGTGAAATACTTAGGAATTAATATTTCAAGAGATAAAAAATTAATTGAAACCTCCAACATAGAAACTAAAATCCAGAGTAGTAAAGTTATTCTCAACAGTTGGCTTCAAAGAGATTTATCTATTTTTGGACGTGTTTTACTCACTAAAATGGAAAACTTATCTCGTCTTATTTACCCTGCTTATTCATTGCCTATATCCGATAAAATGATAAAGAAAATAAATCAGGACAATTTTAATTTCATTTGGAGAAACAGATGCCATTATATTAGAAGAGCAGACGTAGTTAAATCTTTAGAGGAAGGGGGTTTAAATATGATTGATTTTGATCCAATGAATGGAACCATCAAACTGAAAGGGTTACAAAACTTTATAAAAATTATGAAAGCTTTTGGTATATGTTCCCTCGGAAGATTTTTGAAAAGTTTGGTGGAATTAGTTTTCTGTTAAGCTGCGACTTTGAAATTTCTAAATAAAATTATCAGACTTTCACAAACAGGTTTTGCAATATTGGAAACTGGTCTTCAAACACAACTTCTCACCACACTCAATCCCAATTTAGAACAACAGGTATATCTTGATCAATCGAAAATCATTCCTTTACAAAGATTGGTTGGAAAAAGACATTTGGTCTGTTTTACACCTTCTGAATGGAAATGGCAACTTCCTATCATATGATGATTTTATCAAAAATACATGTTAAACTGTACTAAAATTAAATTTGAGAGAGTGATAAAATCCATCCCACCTGCTTTGATTCAGATGATTAAAGGTATACAGTAATTACATACTCCAATATTAATCAAAACCTTCCTTGCTAATAAATGGCTGTGATTTCATAGATAAAAAATGTAATAATAAATTCATAAGGAATACTTTGACCTCTATACTCTTTCCCCATTGAAAAGAAAACATTTGTTTAAAAATTATGATAACAAAAAATAATCAGAACCAAATACCTTTCCTATCCACTCCCACAAAAAACTTAAGAAATGCATTTCAAAATGATGTATGAAATCTACCCTTGCAATGACTTGTTGCAAAATAAATTTAATATAGAAACCAATACTTGTACATTTTGTAATTCAGATGTTGAGACAGCAGAACATCTTTTTTTCAACTGTAATGTCACTAATGCTTTTTGGAAAGATTTTCAGAACTGGATTATAACTAAGAGTTCTATCCCACCTTTAGATTTCACTACAATTACATTTGGTTTGCTAACAGGAAATGAAGTTTTAAATTATGGTAACAACAATCTCATCCTTATGGCAAAAATTTTTATTCACAAAAGTCGTTTCTTGAAAATTTCTCCCTTATTTCGCATTTTTTTTAAATGAAATAAATATATTTATTAAATGCTGCAAACTCCCAAAAGCACAGTCCTTATACAAATATATTAATAGCTCATCATAAAACTTGAAACTCCTCTTGCACATGCAATTTAATTTTGTGCTATGTTTCTCAAATTGTTCTTTTTTTATGCTGTTGTTTAGAATTTTATTAATTCTCTGCTTAGTTTAATTGTCTTTTCAACTGTTATTGTTTCTGTGTATGCCTTATATTGTTTGTTTTTTTCTCAATAAAAAAAAAAGTCCACCAAATGTTTTTGCCCGTGCCAAAAAGTATTATCGTTTTATTATCGTTAGGAAATACGCCTTCCTGTTTTAATATGAGATTGTTCGTGCATGCTGAAATGAATTTTCTCTTCATGAACCGAAAAACAAGAATCTGTTGGTTATTTGACATTTTATTAATATTTTCATACTCTTTCTAGATTACAAAAGCTCTAGTCTAATAGGTACCATCAATTTATGTTGAAGAAAATGTACCACCTTCTGCAAGTCATGACCATAATTAAAAAGCTACTTAAATAAAAACTGAATAATAAATGTATAGCTTTGATTGTTTTATTTTTTAACTTTTAATGCATTGTTATTTATTTGACTTTTATTCATTTAATCATTTCTAAGTAAAACTAAGTAATTTTGCCTGTTTTGTTAAGTTTGGAGGACCTGACTTAACCTTGTTGGATTATTGAGCATGCATGAGGACAGTTTTGTTTTTTATTTTTGACTCCATGTTGCAGATTTGAGATAAAGACAAATTAGGTGATCATTCATCCATTTTCTTCTGCTTATCTGGGGTCGGGTCGCGGGGGTAGCAGCCTAAGTAGGGAGGCCCAGACTTCCCTCTCCACAAGCCACTTGGAGCAGGTCCTCCGGGGGAATCCCAAGGCGTTCCCAGACCAGCTGAGAAACAGCCAGTCTCTCCAGCGTGTATAGGTCTTCCTCTGGGTCTCCTTCCAGTTTAGGTAATCACGTTTGTTTATAAAACTTTGCCATTAACTTTTGGATCCAATTCTGTCTTTCAGTCAACGAACTTGCTCATAAAACACTGGATGAATTTGATAAAAAAAACTTCCAAAAATTAAACGTTTATTACAACTCATTACGTTTTGTCAACCTAATTCAACATGGCTGCGCAGCTAAATGACCTTAGCTGACACAATGTGCTAAAATTTGTTGTGGAAACAGAGACATCCTCAACACATACTCTAAGCATGAACACCTCTTTCAAGCGTTTGCCAGTTTACACAAGATCATACAAAATTAAAATAATAATGATGTTCTATCAAAACAACAGTAACTTACTCTTTTCTCAATAAAGATCTTAGTTTACAACTTTGGCATAAAAGTGGCAAATGGCACACCTTTAACATGCGAAAACACATCTTATACACCTCATCATTTACTATTCTGGGTGTGGAAGGTGGTATTGGGTATAAAAAGTAGGGAATGAAGCTCTGTGGGTCAATAATCATTGCCATGCCCAAAACCTTCAGACCCGGCCTTCTACCAATGAAACTACCACTGAGGACAGTCAAAGCTGGGGGCACAGAGATTAAGATCTCCAGCTACTCAATAACGAACCCACAAGTTCCCACTGTGTACGTTCTGCTTGCTACATTGGCAAAACCAAGAGACTAAAACTAAAAATATATATTTATTGTAAAATTGAATATATGCATCTTACAAATATATTGTAATAAACAAATTATGGAGGACTTGTGGAGCAGCAATTAGAGAAGGCAAGCCCGTGATCGGAAGGGTGCTGGTTTGATTCCTTGGGCCAATAACACCAAAATGTGGGTGGGAAAGGTAAAGCAACCACACCACCCTTATTTGCCCCACTCTGTGCACTTAAGCAAGACCCTCAACCACCATCTGCTCCCCCGGGCACCCTAGATGGCAGCTCTCTGCTCCAAACAGAGGACTGTGGTAGCTCGTGGTCTGTGGTTGAATCAGGAAGGGCATCAGGCATAAAAAGATCTGCCAAGTCTTTGTGCGACTATTACTAAGTTCAATTTGTCGACGCCTGAGGAAGGGAGCAGCTGAAATAATTATAAAAAATAAAAATAAAAAGTTTTCCAGGGTCATTCTTTTACACTTTCTGAGTTCTTGTCCATTTTGTTCATGCTGTCACTTTGCTGTGTCTCCTCTGTGCTGGATTCATTCATCACCATCTCCAAAGCAGAACTTCCTTCAATCTTTTTCACAGTCTCTCCTTTGGCAGCAAGGATTTCCTCAATGTTTCTGAAACACAACGCAGCACACGATGTGCAGAGTATTAAAATAATTGCGAATCTTAAACTTCAAATCTTCCTATTCATTCTGAACAGCTTGTGCGCTTCAGAGAATTACATTAGATTAGATTCAGTTGGTTACTTTTGAATAGTCCGTAATCCGAGTTGTACACAATGAAGTTATATTTTAACAAAATGTCAGGAACATTATTAACTTTAGCTTCAATATTATGGTACATTGTTCTCAGAAAATATTTCCCCCCCAATAAAATAAGTCAGTGAGGTTTTCCATTGGATTGTTTTCCTAGAAGCAGTGAGCTTTTTCATCAAAGCATAGTCAAATACTTCCAGACAAATGATCACAATAATGTTTAAACTTGATTTATTGATTAACAGTTTTCAACCCTCCTAGTTTTAATGTTTAAAGGTTGAATATTGTTACAAATCAATGACACTTTTGTTTAGGAAATGCATTCCTCATAAAAAATACAATTGAGATTGTGTCTTTCCCGTCTTTGTTAAAAGATGGTAGTAAAATCATCGCTTTGGGAGATATGATTTGTTCAGAAAAAGAGCTCATAAAGAGGTTTTAACATGTTCGGTCCAGTGAATTGACAGTATTTCAGTCAGGCTGTCTTAATGCAGTGCTCTAAAAGAGAATACCATAGAATCACCAACCTTTTTCCCTCTAGGTCTGAAAACCAGTTGAGGTTGTCGGCGATGACATGATGATTCTTGCATTCTGGACATGTCACGATCACCACACCCTTGTGGTAAGCCAGTTTAGAGATTTTCTGCATGGACCTGGTGGAGCAAACCTGCAAACAGGTACAACACTGGGTCAATAACAAAGCTGGAGATTGTCTTTTTTGACGTAGAACAGTTCCAGTGAAGTGTAGATGGTAAAATAGCTCTTTAACCAAGCTGTCAGATTGGGATTTAAACAGGCTAACTCCAGTTTCGTAACTGGATGAGTCTTTAAACACGTTGCCCTTGACCTGTGGTGATTGTTACCTTGCACGTGTAGATGAGATGATAATGGGTTGACTGTATTTTCCCAACATAGTCTTCTTTGGCAGGCGGTGAAGAAGAGAACCCTCTAAAATTTGAGCTGAAATGAGTTTCACTCCTGTGAACCGGTAAGAAACGCAGAAACATGTGTCGATAATAATGTGAAGGGAGCTGCACTGTCCTCCGGGGACAGTGAAACATGGAGCTAAATCTCAGTACGGGTACCCGACCGAGGCTAAGTGGGAGCCCCATATTCAGAAATGGCGTAAAAGTAAAATTCCGTTTAAAATTTTGCACGATGGCTGCCATTTTTAGACGTGGCGCGTAGTGATGACGCCATCACATCGCAGCATCTCGCGAGAACTGCGAATGAGCCGCTATCAGGCTAGCCCGCTGTCAAAATCGTGTTTTGCGGTTTGTATTATCCGTGTGAGCACAATGAATGCTGTCGGAGGCATTGACGAGGCAGACAAGTCAAGACATCGGCCGTTTTTGATCGGGGTTAGCGGAGGAACGGCCAGTGGAAAGGTCCAGTATATTATAAATGTGAAATTACGTATTTGTTTACTAGCGTTGGTTTGCTCGTTGCGCACAAACATCGGGCTACCAATGATTGAAATTCATTAAACTGTCAAATTAATGGTCACACCCACTTGTTTGGTACATTATCTGCAATTGTTCACTAATGCACTCGTTATGTTGCTAAAGTCTTAACAATTTTGTCATTTCCGCTTTGCAACATCATTTTTTGCGTCAAGTTTAACAGCTAACATACGAGTTCAGTGATGCGATAGTAAAATAGCGTTTCCATTATGGCAGCCTACTTTCAGATATTAACAATAGCTCTTTTTTCCCCCCTCCGTTACAGTCTACTGTTTGCGCCAAGATCATGGAGCTTCTTGGTCAAAACGAGGTGGACCACCGCCAGAGGAAGGTAGCCATCATCAGCCAGGACAGCTTCTACAAAGTCCTGACCCCAGATCAGAAGGCCAAAGCTCTCAAAGGCCAGTACAACTTCGATCACCCAGGTAAAACTGTACTTTTTTCATCTTTCTCTGTGTATTTAAGCGCTACTTTATTACATGCTCACAACATTGATTCAGTTTTCTTTAAATTGTGGTAAATGAAATAAGTCTAATCAAAATTTCAGACTCACTGCTTTAATCTGTGAAGTGGCATCTCACAAACAGAAAACACTATACAGGTAGTCCTCGACTTACGACGACATCGACTTACGACGTTTCGCGGTTACAAACGCCCTCCCAATGAAAAGCATTGTTGGAGTTACGCGGTTTATGCGCATTTGCACCAAAAAATACGGTACCGAAACTCACCGGAGGACAGCGGAAATTTACAGGAGGTTTACAGGAGGGAGGGGGGAGAGGTAGCTTCACGCAGTCAGTGGAAAGTTACTACAGAGACCTAATTGTTTGGAGACAGGCAGACCGGAGCAGAGGTAACTCTGAGCTCTGGTACAGGCGTTAACATGCTAACAGACCTTGCTGTAAACAGTCTGAACCGTGCGAACTACAGGCAGCCTCAGATGTTGGAGGGACACCGAGCTAACATGCTAAAAGGCGGAGGAAGGCTTCACCAGCTCCCAGTAGGTTATTAACACTTTTTTTTCCCTTCATTATGGCTCCAAATGTATGGAGCTAACATGCTAACAGGCCTTACTGTGAACAGTCTGGACCGTGCGAACTACAGGCAGCCTCAGATGTTGGAGGAACACGGAGCTAACATGCTAACAGGCAGAGGAACGGCTTCACGAGCATACCAGTAGGCCATTAACTTTTTTTCACTTCAATATGGCTCCAAATGTATGTGTTTTTGATAATTATATAGGGTAATGTGTTAGGACAGGCTAAGTGCTTGGTAAAATACAGTACTGTACGTACGAGGTGCCGTTTGGACGTATTTTCCGACTTATGTCGATTTTCGAGTTACGAACGGGCGTAGGAACAGAACTCGTTCGTAAGTTGGGGACTACCTGCACACAAATTGGTTGGCTTGAAGATCCTCTTACCTACTGGTAGATTTTGTATCCGCAGCTGGTTAGTATATGGATTTTATTCCCCCGATGAGTTAATTTATTTGGCTTCAATTACAGGTAGTCCCCGATTTACGAGCGCTCTGATCTACGAGGTTCCAGACTTACGAGCTGGCGAATTATTGGAAAAAACGCAAAAAATACTGAGTTTTCCTGTGTTTTTTCACCACAGTTCGTTAGCTAAACATGTGGACACACGTTTCCGATCATTTTTATGCACTCATAAGCAGTTTTTCGATGAAAAACGAGTGTTTGTAGTCGCGCTAGCAAAACCGTTCCAATTTACGAGCGGATTTCCGGACTTACGAGAAGCGTGGCGGCCGTTCCAAATTACGAGATTTCCGGTTTACGAGCGCCTCGTTGTAACGGATCTCGCTCGTAAATCGGGGACTACCTAATGTGGGACAGATCTGAGTGTTGTACTCTTGGACAGTGGTTCTCAAGACCCTACGATGGATCATGAAACACTAAGGTGATGAAAATCCCTTTAAAGAGCGATGTCTAATGATAATCCTCTTCTGGCAGTCCATTTTAACCTCTCACATCAATATGGAGTAGTTTTGATCTTCTCTTTCATACAGAAGTTTTCAGTTCACTGAAGCTTTTGTTAACAGCTCTCCTGAAATCCCATCTCAAGCATCGTAGTACGGACGTCCAGACTTTGACTGGGGCATTGCAACAGTTTTACTTTGTCATTTGTTCTAGTGGATTGAAAAAAGCAACACTGCAAATCTATTTCCTGCTCAGCTTAAGCTCATTGTCATTAAGGTCATTGAATGCCTCAATTTGAGGCCCAAGTTTTAGCTTTTCAGAGGATGATATTTGACTCTAAAATTGTGATTTTGCAATTTCTTTGAGCATTGCATGGTTCAACCTTATGGATAAATCACTGGGATGTCCATTCCTAAAATGAGATTTGTTCTTTTTGAAGTCAAAGGGCTCCATATAGTTTAAAAATCACATTATAATCATTTTTTGACTGATGAGCAGGACATGCTGTTGTCTTTACTCCTTGGCAAGGTTTTAACTCATATCTCGATGCTTTGGACCTGCTGAACTAACAAATCACTGACGTTTATAAAGGTGCTCTCACCTGCTGATAGTCAGTATTCTTGCTGATGAGAATTGTAATGATCGGACTGATAAAACGTTCCCTCCTAGAGCAGACTGGCTACTGTATTACTAAAATCCACTTGCCCTTTTAAATGTCTTGCAGAGGCATTTGACAATGAATTAATGTACAAAACGTTAAAGGACATTGTGGAAGGGAACGTGGTTGAAGTGCCAACGTATGACTTTGTCACCCACTCCAGGTAGGAAGTAATCTGTTTCCTATGAATAAATCTGGGTCCTCTTCCCTTTTTTATTAATTCTCTTTAGTCTGAGAGCTTTTTTTGTGTGTGTTCATAGGTTGGAAGACAGAATCACATTTTACCCAGCAGATGTGGTCCTCTTTGAAGGAATCCTGGTTTTCTACCCCCAGAAAGTGCGTGAAATGTTTCGCATGAAACTCTTTGTGGACACGGATTCAGATGTTCGTCTGTCTCGTAGAGGTACGCGTCTCCCTCGTACTGGAATCCAATTTTTTTTTTTTACCATCTTTGAAAAGTTTGACCTAACTTTTTGCAGTCCTTCGAGACATGAGCAGAGGGAGAGACCTGGATCAGATTCTCAATCAGTACACGACATTTGTAAAGCCTGCGTTTGAGGAGTTTTGTTTGCCTGTGAGTATAACCATTACTGATTACCGGTATGTACGGTAGTTGTTTTCAGTAACTTCTGTATTTTAAAGTTGTTGTTTTTCAGACTAAGAAATATGCAGACGTCATCATTCCAAGGGGAGTCGATAATATGGGTGAGAACCTTAATATAGAAACAAAAAGCTTTTGGGGAGATCTGTAATGCTGTAAAGATTCATTATTTTTTTGTCTCGTTACCAGTGGCCATCAACCTCATAGTGCAGCACATCCAAGACATTCTGAACGGTGACATTTGCAAATGGCAGCGTGCATCTGCTACTGGACGAGGCTGCAAGCGGGTGACTTCTGAACAGAGCGATCTGCAGAACGGATCCAACCCGCCAACGAAGAGGGTTCTGCTGGAGCCCAGCAGTCGGCCCCACTGATGCATAGGAGTGTACGGAAATGTAAAAGATTTAGACTAGATTTGAGTCAAGAGTTGCTGCTATTGTTTGCAGAAAGGGTCAGAAACTGTCTCGTTCGGTAGGTTTAAAAATGCTAAACCCATGTTGCAAAATGTCCAAATCTGCAACTTTTTTATTTCATCATAATTGCTTTGTAACCAGTGTTCTTATAGCATTTTTAAACACGGTCTTCCTTAAATAGTTTATATATATACATGTATAGTTATCTAAATTGTCACTGAGTGATTATTACAATAGGTCTTATAACTGAGGGTTTATTTAAGATTTAGAAGTTTAATTTTAGTTATGCTTTGGCACTTTAGAGTGTGATCATATAAGAGTTCTTTAATAGTGTATTTTAATATTTCAAATGTTATCTTGTTGATTTCCACTTTTTTTTTTAAATATAATTTATGGCCAGATTTAAGCTAGATGGGCAGCTTTAAAGCTTAGTTTTTTTTTTTTAAATACAAAGATTACTGTTTTTTGTTGTTTTGTTTTGCTTCTTGTCAGAGGAGCTCCAAGCATTAAAACTGCAGTGAGGTGCTTATATTTATGTCAGTTGAACTTGCATGCAAATAGCTCCTTGCTCTCCCTCCTGAGGGTTGCCGGGTCTCTGGCTTGGTCCATGAGGCCAACAACTATACAGTAGGCAGCATCTCACTGGGCTGGAACTGTTGGACTAGTTTATGGACGACTTTCATTTAGGAGTTATCAGAATTACGGTACTTTTAACGTTTGCAGGGGTTCTTGCCGTATTTTCTGGAATATAAGTCGCACCTGAATATAGGTTGCATCTACGTCAAAATGTGGACCGTGTTTAGCTCTGCTGCAAATGTCTGCCACAGGAGCGCACAGCAAGGCTTTTAAGAAGATTGACACTTAAAAACAATTATTTGTTTGATAAAAATTATAGCAAATGTGTCTGAGCTGAACTTTTCTTTAATAAATGAACGTAATTGTGAAATGAACCACCTAAAAATATATATTTGTTAGCTGACATTATTGTAAGAGTGTGTCTCAGTTTAATTTTTGTTAATAAATGATTACAAATCAGCTTATTTTATGAAAAGCCATAAATAGGTCGCACCTGAATATAGGTCGCAGGGCATGCAAAAATGATCAAAAGCCACGACCTATATTCCAGAAAATACGGTAGTAGCAGTCTTATTTGTTAAATTCTCAACATATCCAATAAGATTTTTTTCCCCCTCAAAATAATCAGAACTGTTGCAGACATTTCAAACCTTTCTCAGTATTTCCCCTGCAATTCTATAATTGTATTTCAACACCTACACCAGTGCTATGACAAAAAACACCAACTGGTCTAAAAACCGCGCTGATGATAAATCAAAGCTGGTCCAAACTGCCCATTTACATTTCAAATGTCAAACACTTGGAGTAAGACTGCAATTAACCTACCTAACAACGCAGAAAAGATGACAAGGAGAGAGAATTGCATGCGAGTTCACCTACAGAGCCCCTCACTGCAATTTAGAAGCTTGTAACTCGGTACTGTTTAGTTTGAATTAAGAAAGCACTGCAGTGAAATAGCAAAATATATTCACAAAACAAACCTCATGTCCTGCATATCTTACACTCTGCACAAGATTGAGCAGCTGTTTAATGTTCTTCTGTTTACCTTATGTTCTCCCCACTCACTGTATTATAATCAATCTAAGTTATTTTATAAAGGTACTACCGGTATATATCAGTGTCAGTCTCATAAAAAAATGAATCTTCAGCGAAGAAGATGCTTATAAAAAAAATGAGCCATTGGTTTTATTGTAGTATGAGCGCACAGTGTGATGTGTTGGCATTATTCCCTCAAAAAAGGGATTGGATGAATACCTACAGCACATGTTGAAATGACGAACACACAAGTCCCTGAGGACTTCAGTCACATACTCTTTCACACACTGCTATGCGTGGGACATAATTGTGATTGCC
>JBBPBX010004382.1:56467-77077 GCA_038048925.1 Garcialebias charrua | reverse complement strand
AGTGGTCTCCAGCTACAAATACTTGGGTGTACACATGAATGATAACCTCAGCTGGAGCAACAACACCACCAGCCTGATCAAGAAAGGTCATCAGAGACTCTACTTCCTCAGACGGCTGAGACGAGCTGGTCTGAGCAGCCCAGTTCTCACCTCCTTCTACAGGTGTGCAGTGGAGAGCATCCTGTGCTCCAGCATCAACGTGTGGCATGGAGGCTGCACAGTTGAAGAGAGGAAAGCTCTGCAGAGAGTGGTGAAGGCTGCACAGAAGTCTGTTGGAGTCAGTCTCCCCACCATCACAGACATTTACACCTCTAGATGCAGGAAAAGAGCCACCTGTATCATGAAAGACCTCACTCATCCAGCACACTCACTCTTTGCCCCACTCCCCTCAGGACGGAGGTTGAGGAGCATCAAGTGTAGAACCACTAGACTGAGGAACAGCTTCTACCCTGAGGCTGTTAGACTCATGAATAAATAAAAATAAAATTAAAATAAACACTGCAAAATATCACATCATGCTGATGCTGATATGTTTTCTTGTTGCTGTGTTCATCTGTGTTCATCTGTGACCATCTGCTCATACAAACTCATGTTCGTGCTGCTGTTTATTCCCACTATATTAGGCTTAGTGTATTACTAGTTGATGTTTTTCTTAGTTAGTTCTCGATGTTATTACTGTTTTTCTCTTTCATTTGTTGTTGGATGTAACTGGGACCTCGTGTACATAATCTCGTTTTCATCTCATGTACCACATGCGGTGCAAATGACAATAAAGACTCTCTGACTCTGACTCTGAAACCTTACCGGATCGGTCGAGGCCCGGGTTAACAACGTCCGCCACCGGTGCTGTTGACAAACAGGGTGCCGGCGGAAATTGTACTACTGTTAGTCGAAGACCCCGAGGAGGGAAACGTGTCAGGAGACAGAGGGAGAGGAGGAAAGTGAAGAATGTAGGACTGAGGGTTGCAACTCTAAATGTGGGGACAATGACAGGCAAAGGTAGAGAGCTGGCTGACATGATGCAGAGAAGAAAGGTAGATGTTTTATGTGTCCAAGAGACCAAGTGGAAGGGCAGCAAGGCTCGCAGTATTGGAGCAGGGTTCAAACTGTTTTACCATGGTGTGGATAGAAAGAGAAATGGAGTAGGGGTGGTCCTGAAGGAGGAGTTGACAAAGAATGTAGTAGAAGTGAAGAGAGTGTCAGATAGGGTGATGTGTCTGAAGGTAGAAGTAGAAGGTCTGACGTTAAACATAGTCAGTGGTTATGCTCCACAGGTTGGTTGTGATGGGGAGGAGAAAGATACATTTTGGAAAGATGAAGTGATAGAGAGTATTCCCAGAAGTAAAGAGTGATGATTGGAGCAGACCTGAATTGACATGTTGGTGAAAGAAACAGAGGGGATGAGGAAGTGATGGGTAGGTTTGGTGTCAAGGAAAGAAACCAGGAAGGACAGATGGTGGTGGATTTTGCCAAGAGAATGGAAATGGCTATAGTCAATACCTATTTCCAAAAGAGGGAGGAACATAGAGTGACCTATAAGAGTGGAGGAAGGAGTACACAGGTCGACTACATTCTGTGTAGAAGAGGAAACCTGAGGGAGATTGGAGACTGTAAGGTTGTGGCAGGGGAGAGCGTGGCCAGACAGCATCGGATGGTTGTGTGTAGAATGACTGTTGTTGCGAAGAAGAGAAAAAGAGTAAAATCAGAGAAGAAGACCAAATGGTGGAAGCTAAAGAAGGAAGAATGTTGTGAGAAATTCAGAGACGAGCTGTTAAAGGCTCTGGGTGGTAAGAAAGAGCTTTCCAAGTGACTGGGCTACTACAGCAACAGTAATTAGAGAGACAGGTAGGAAGGTACTTGGTGTGTCATCTGGACAGAGAATGGATGATAAGGAAACCTGGTGGTGGAATAGTGAAGTGCAGGACGCCATTCAAAGAAAGAGATTAGCCAAGAAGAAATATGACAGTGAGAGGACTGAAGAGAGGAGACAGGAATATAAGGAGATGGGACATAGAGCAAAGAGGGAAGTAGCTAAGGCAAAGCAGAGGGCGTACAATGAGTTGTATGGGAGACTGGACACTAAAGAGGGCGAGAAGGACTTGTACCGATTGGCAAGACAGAGGGATCAGGCTGGAAAGGATGTGCAGCAGGTTAGGCTTATTAAAGATGGGAATGTTCTAACAAGTGAGGAGAGTGTGATNAACCCTCCCCCCACAGAGTAGATCCGGCCATTGGCACCAAGCCCCGAGTCCCGAGGTCATACCACCCCCCAACAGAGGCCCGACAGAGCCAGGGCACCCAGGTCCCGGCAGGCAATCACCAGGGCAGGCCGCACACACCCGCCCACCCAGCTCAGATCCAGAGAGCCACCAACGTACCGGCGGCAGTGGGGCCCATCACCGGAGGGGGGCATGACAGGGTGAAGTAGACTCCACATTAAATGAGGGGCCCAAATTGATCCAAGAGAGGGGACCACCAAAAACCCAACCTCAGACGCATATGCCCCTTTTCCATTAGTACCGGTATGGCCCGACTTGGCCCGGTTTTGAGGCTTTTCCATTAGTACCGGTACTTAGAACCTGTTACTATTTTCAGGACCCTCTGCTCTGTGGTTCTAACCCGAACGAGTAGGTACTAAAACGTGACGTCAGAACACTGTCGGTCCCGGATTGGTTGGGGGTGGAGTCACTGAATCTTCCAGAAGCTTTTCAAAACATTGAGTCGCCATTTGCAATTTCTCGGACCGGAGCAGCATCTGGACATATTTTAAAGATTTTAAATTTGAAATATGAGACATAACTGCTTCCATAGGTCTAATGCTGACATGCTGGCATTTTTTGTGCTTGGTGATCAACAACAAAATTCAGAGCAAGCTGGATGGAGCTCTGCTGGTCTCACTCGTTCCTCTGCCCATGAGCCTTGGAGCCAAGCCGGGCAGGGCGTCATCTCCTTGTCTCCGCGTTCCGCTGGTCACCGCGGAAGATCCTTCGTGGTGCCGACTCGGGGCTCGAGCTCCGGATCCCCGTCTTGCGTGCTCAGAGCTCCGCTGTTCACCGTGAAGGATCACACGAGCTGGTGACTCGCAGAGGCCATTGCTGGACCCCGGCGTCACGTAATCATGAAGGCTGAATTTCAATCCCGGCAGTCAGGCGGACCGGGGCGGGTCTGGGATGGACGGTGGAAGCGATTTTTAAACAAACTATAGGCCTAATTTTTTTAACAGAAATTAAACTCAGTAACACTAACATATACTGTATATCTTTGCAGCCTCTGCAGCGGAGCAGCTGTGTGTGCACGTGCACTGGAGGGAGACATCTGTTTAACCAACAAGCAGCAGCAGGACACTTTCCTGTCCCTGTCTAAAACTCTGCCTGCTGCTAAAACAGCCAATCAGTGATTCAGTCGGCGTCGTGAAGCAGCCAATTGGAATTGCCAACTGAGATTGATTAATGTTACACTTTGCGCACGGTTGATAGTGAAAATGAAAAAGCAAATTGTTCTTCGTTTCCTCTGGAGCTCTGCTACAAAATGAGCAGTCTTGATTTAGAAAATGAAAATGATTTAATTTAAATTTTATTTATGAGACAAAAAAGGCAGCTTGACTTTGAAATGAAAAAGCATTTCTGCTATTTCATTTTAATTTTCAAAATTGACATTTCAAAATGAATTTTGGTCCCTTTTTACTAGGACATATTTTGAAAATTAAATGTTAAATGATATTTTATTTATCATTTTAATTAATTTACAAATTGAGCAGTCTCGAAGAAGAAAATGAAAATGCAGTTTGGATTATTCATTTTAAATTTTATTTATGAGTCAAAAAATGCTGCTTGACTTTGAAATGAAAAAGTATTTCTGCTAATCCCTTTTAATTTTAAATATGAGACACTTTAACATCTCACTGAGCCAGGCCATCGTCCCCACCTGTTTCAAAGCCACCACCATCATCCCTGTCCCAAAGAAGGCAACGCCCGCATGCCTCAATGACTATCGCCCAGTAGCACTCACCCCCATCCTGATGAAGTGCTTTGAACGGCTAGTCATGAAAAGCATCACATCTGTCCTCCCTGACTCCCTGGATCCCTTCCAATTTGCATACCGACCTAATCGCTCAACCGACGATGCCATCTCCTCTGCCCTTCACACAGCTCTCACACATCTGGACACGAAGGACTCCTATGTTAGAATGTTGTTCATCGACTTCAGCTCGGCATTTAACACCATCATCCCCCAACAGCTCATCCTTAAACTGGACAGTCTGGGGCTGAACACCTCAATGTGTAACTGGCTGCTAGACTTCCTGACCGGGAGACCACAGACAGTACGGATCGGGAGTAACACATCTAGCACCATCACATTGAACACAGGGGCCCCACAAGGATGTGTGCTGAGCCCCCTTCTATTCACCCTGCTAACACACGACTGCACACCATCGTACAGCTCCAACCACTTCATCAAGTTTGCGGACGACACAACAGTGGTAGGTCTCATCAGCAACAACGATGAGACGGACTACAGGAACGAGGTGAGCCGCTGGCCTTGTGGTTAGGGATGGGGCAGATCCAATCCAGTATCGGTATCGGTATCCGATACCAGCATTATTTAAGTATCGGGTATCGGATCAAACCTGCCGATACTTTTCCGATCCAGCTTCAAAGAGCACTTGTGTTCAATCACAATCTGTGACTGCCCTTTTTAACATTGTGTGAGATAAACCCAATGAAGACACTCTTAAGCCTTACAGTAGGGGGGTTCCCTATTGTAAGGCTTAAGAGTGTCTTCATTGGGTTTATCTTATTGAGCATGCATCAGGGTTAAAATGAATAGTTTGGGTGCAAAAGTTTCATTTTACAGAGTCAAATACCTGAACAGTATCGGATCGGGAAAGTATCGGTATCGGTCGATACTGAGCTAATAAGTATCGGTATCGGATCGGAAGTGAGAAATGTGGATCGGTGCATCCCTATTCAAAACTAACCCTCCATTTTGGCAGAAAGCAGCAGCCGGAAGCAATGTTGGCTTCTGGGTAGTGTAGTTTTTTTGCCTGGTGTTACAGTTTAGGCTTATTGAAAGAAAACTACAAATTGGTGCCACCTGTCCAAAGTGTTTTTATTTGGTTAACTTTTTATCCCATCCCATCCCAATCACATGAGTAATATTAAAGTTGACAATCCTTGAAAAAAATGTGAAAGTTGGAACTGTGAAGTAGTAAACAACTACTGTATTTTTTTTTTAAATTTACTTTTGATGTTTTGTAATTAAAAAAAATCTGGTACACATATAGTACTGGACTTTGAGGAAAATCCACTGCTGCTGTGATTCAAAACAAATAATTCCATTGTCTGCTTGTAAGTAATTGTTTCTTTTGGCTGCTCCCTTGTTCAGGGGTCACCACAGCGAGCAAACTCACAAGAAAGATTTGCCAGTTTGTTTAATGCCGGATGCCCTTCCTGATGCAACCTGGGCTCGAACCCACAACCTCAGGATTGCAAGACCGCAGCACTGAACACCAAACTACCAAAGCTGCCTTGTATAGGCTAATAATGTGTCGCCTGATTGCTTAGTACAACAATTAGCAAATCCTACAGATTTTCTTAGGTGCAACAGTGACATGGTTAAACTGGGCGTGATGTCATTCCCAGATTTGCGCTTCTATTTTTGAGTAAAATGGAACACAGCATTTATCTTGTAGAGGGTGACGGGATTCACAAGGCCTATCCCAGTGGGGGTTCATGCTGAACAAGTCATGAATATATCCTAAGGCTTATTCAACCTGACAGGCAACACAGCAATAATCATTCTCACACCTTCAGGCAAGTTTCTAAAATCCCTAATTAACCCAACACACATTCTACCAACACACACACACACACACCCACACATCATTTGGGCAATGAGGGAAAGCGTAAGGTGTACTGGTGAGAGGGGGGATTAATTGGGAGAACAACAGAGTCCAATTAAAAGGAACCCAGCTATCCAGAAAGTTTAAACTCTGAACTCTGTTTCTGCAAAGTTATTGCACTCAATACTGCATCTCCATATATTTGCTCATTTTCACAACACGTTTCACAGTAAACTTTAGTCTCCAATCTCATTATCTACATAAATTTATAAGACAGTTTATCAATAACAAACCTCCAATTTTATACTCCTGAGAGCATCTGAAAGATGCATTATGTCTCGGTACAAAGGCAGTCGCTTTCATGCATTTCAGACAGAAAGCAATTTTTCCCCTAATAGATTCAAATGGTTTTAAAACCTTTCCTGAGCTCCTCATAACTCTCTGCTTTTCATGATTTATCCACTAAGTGTGTCAGTCAGAGATTAGAGTGCCATGAATGCTACAAAGTTAGTTTAGAAGTGCTCTTGAAGTTTAGCTTGTTAGTGCATTTGTTTTTATTTCTTATTGTGGATTTAGTTCTTATACAAAATGATGTAATTGTGCATTTGTATAAACAACCATGAATAAGTGTGAGTTTGTTTGAACTGTGAAAGAAAGGTACTTCTAGATCTTTTCTCCTCTTGTAATGATTTTAACTTTGCATTTGGGTATAAGTCAAATGATTATTACGTAGTAGTTTATTAATTTTATAGAGCTATCTTCTTTTTACCCACCTTCTTTTTAAGAATCAGGCAGGCAACACAGTTTTCTTTGCACCTCTCTTCTATGGCTCATACACCAGCTGCCTTTTCTCTTTAGCAAAAACATTGATCGTTTTGAACGCTAAACGAACCACTCGTGTGTGATTTTATTCTCCTCGTCTTAATCTGTGAGACCCAATTGCATCATTCCCCCTAGAGACCTGCAGGTTGATTATAATGAAACAGAGGGAACTTTTTAAGTGCATCCAGCCATATCTCTTTTCCCTGCTAACTCCAATTTTTTAATTCATTCAACCTTTATTTAGTCAGGTAAATCTCATTGAGCCTCGTGAACTCATTTACAAGAGTGACCTGCTACAAACTAAAGAATGATGAACAGCAATGGTAGAATTTCCCTAAACCATAAACAACAGAAAAACATAAGTGAGAAATACCCTGATGCATGCTGAATAATCCAGGTAGAAAAATCTAAGAAAGCTAAGTCTGGTCCTCTGGACATTCAAAAAACTGCTATTTATAAGACTGAGCTGAATACAGCAGTTCAGACTGAGGAAGTCTTTCGGACGAAAGACGAAACATTTCTACAATTTTTTTGCTTTGTTTTGTTTTGTTTTTTTGAATGTCCAGAGGACCAGACTTAGCTTTTTTAGATAAGAGAGAAATACAGAATTTTTTTTTTAAACAACGTATCAAAAACTAGCAAAACATTATAAGATAGATGTATAAAATCAAAAACAAGAACATATCTGCATTGTTTTTTTTATTGGTTTTAATTTATCTTCAATGAGACACCCATAATCCAATGTATTACATACCCATCCCCTTACATGTATATTCCAAAATCTCTCCATCTTAAAAGTTGAAAGGAACAGGTTGACAAAAGGACATAATATGGGTAAATGGTCAGGGATATGGTTTGCTTCGTGCACCCTCAGTTTTTCTCTTTCTTCCCGGTTATGTTCTCTTGGCTGGTTCGCAGGAGTCTTGGGTCCTCCTGTTCCTGACCTGAACAAATAATTTGGATGCTAAATGCACAAGCAGGCCCATGCATATCAAAAAGGCTGATAAATGAATTCAAATGCCAGCTCATGTCAGGCCTCCTTGCTGCAGCTCAGTAGTTATGATGAATCATTATTCCCTTTTAAAGCTAGAGAGAAAATGTCTTGATCCTAATCCCTCCATGAGTCTAAAACTTGTTATTGGATTTGTCTCAATTTAAGAAGCTGTTCTCTTATAATAAGCCTTCAGGGAAAGGAACAACTGAGATTATTTTACAAATGGCCTGAAGACTTTGACTCTCTTCACTGATGTTTTCTCTTTCCTTTATAACTAGACATAAATCATTTAAAATAGCCATTTTCTGACTGTTTCTTTTATTCATCGCCACACTCCTGCTGTTTTAAGATCGTTCAGTTCATCACATGGTGTTAAAAACCACATGAGGCACAACATCCTTTGCATTGAATGGTCCAACTCAGGCCACAACCATAACGTAAAGTCGCAAAACATGCTGTTTTTAGAAATAAGGCAGAAAAAAACAGTATTTTGTAGTAAGTTGTAAACATCCCCTTTGGTCTCATTATTTGAGCCCCAAGCTATTGTGTTTTCTTGACAAGCATGACTCTTTTTAAATACCCTGCAACAACTTGTTGGTATCGAGGATTTAATCCTAAATAGAAAAAAAAAGACCTTCAGAAAATAACTGTTGTTCCCAAGAGGCTTAGATTACTGACAGATCCAGATTCTTGTTACCAACAGTTGTAAAGTGAGCATGTTCAATTTCTTTTCAAGTTAAAACTCTCTCTCTTTCTCTTGCTTTCATTTCTGTTTATAAGTGTCATGTTCCACAGAGGACAATATAAAGACTTTGGAAATTAGATGCTTGGCCCTTGGGCATGCTGCTCCATCTTTGTTGTGGTGTCACTTGCGTTTTTCTTGTTGCCTTGTCGGAGCAATCCAGAAATTCAGTTCCTGGACATTGACATCTTGTTAAACAAGTGACTGAGTTCAATACAAAATCTTGTTGCAGTTGTTGCCCCAAAGAATCAAATAAGAAAATAGACTAAAATCAGAAATCATTTGCTTTCTCTTGCTCTTTCTTCTTATATTTACTGATATTGTTGTCTGTATGTCCATTCTGGAACATGTCTCTCTTGTAAATGAGTCCTCGTGGCTCAACGAGATTAGCCTGTATAAATAAAGGTTGAATGAAAAGAAAAAAACATTGTCTTGAGAGCATCTAAAATGATGAACAACAAAGCCATCTAAAATTAGTGAAATTGAATTTCCTGTGAAGATGCAGTGTGAACGCTTATTGCAGAACAACTTGCCGAGAAACAGCTGAAATTAGCTAACAAAAGCATGTTGAAATGTAGCTGAAATGGAAGACTCAACTAGCAGAAGAAAGCAGAGAGAACACATATTTTCTTAAATAGGTTTAAATAAGCACGACAGTTTGGAAATTAGCTAAAAAAAAAAAGGCTGAAAAGTAGCTGAAAGACAGAAAGAAGCTTAAAATACCAGAAGGAAGCAGAAAGAGCTGAAATTAGCTAAAAAATATGGAATAAGCTGAAATAACTAAAATTAGCACAAAACAGCTAAATAGAAGTTTAAATGGAAGAAAGAGCTTAAACTTGCAGAAATAAGCTGAAAGGTGCATAACAAGCTGAAATTGGCAGAAAGATGTTATTTAGGCTGAAAGTAGCATAAATTACCTATTAAAACTTCAGTTCATCTGAAAACAGACAAAATTGGCTAGAAAATACTTTAAAAAAAGGTAGCTGAAAAGCTTGAACAATCGGAAATTAGCTAAAGAAAGCAGAAAGAACATGTTTGCCCAATTAGGCTGAAAGAAGCAGAAATGAGCACAGAACGTGGAAATTATCTAGAAAAAAAGCTGAAATTAGCACCAAAAAAATCCAGCTGAAAAGTAGCTGAAAGGGCAGAAAGAAGTTCAAATCACCAGAAGGAAGTGGAGAGATCACATTTTTGCTGAAGTAGGCTGAAAAACATTTAAAAGAGTGCCAAAAATGTGGAATTAGCTGTTAAAGCTAAAATTATCGTAAAAACAGGTAAATATAGCTGAAATAGCAGAAAAAGCTGAAACTTGCAGGAATAAAGTTGAAAGGAGTATAATAAGCTAAAATGAGCATAAACAAGAAACAAGAAGCACAAAAATGTTGTAGTTAAAAGCAAGATCCTGAAAGGAGCATAAAACAGCTGAAGAAACAGCTGAAAATAGCTGAAATTAGCTGGAAAAAATGTGTACAAGGAAGCCGAAAGAAGTTGAACCATAACAAAATGTGAAAGGAGCAGTAAAAGGTTGTAAAAAGATCTAAAGATTTAAAGGATGTAAAATGAGCTAAATTCGTTTTCTATGAGGAAAAAAAAGTGGCAGAAAAAGCTAAATATATCAAAAAGCGAAAGTTGCACCAATACCAAAAAATCATAGTACCCTTCTCCTGAACGAGCTGAATGTTTTGATTTATGAAGTGTTGAAATAGCACAAAAATTGTGGAATGAGAAAGATACGGAAAAACATACTGAAGAAAAATGTGATGCTTCATAAACATTCACACAACACGATAATTACCATAGGAGAAAGGAAACAAAGATGTTAAACCTGCAACACAGGGATGACGTGACGGTATGAAGGCTGTTAGTTGTAACTGTGCTGGGACAGACAGAAGAAGGACTCTGTTGGAGAAACAGAAAGGCTTCAGGAGACGAACTATAAAATGAGCAGTAAACCAGTGAATGTCATAAAGATGAACAGTAATGGAAAAAATCTGAGCAGAGGAGCCAGAACGGAGACTGAGTTGGAGAGCTGGCCAGAGTGGATCTACTCAGCCAAGCTGCCTTCTTTCTCAGCATGGCACTTGGACTTATTTCTATCTCATCAACCCCCTCCATCTCTGCAGCCTTCTCTACACTCCCTGTCATAAGATGCCTTGTCCAAAGCTGAGTCTGTGAATGAGTGATATTACCCCATGCCCAAAACCATCCATCCAACACTTCCATTCCTCATTCTATCAATATTTCCTTTTTCCATTTAGGTTTTTCTCTGCTCCAGTTCACTATCTCTGGGCGGTGTTCGCTCTCTTTGGCGCCTGTTGTGTGTTATAATGATTTTCATTTTAAGGGCTGCTCCTCCATCACCTTTACTCTTTCTATCAGTCATCTTTTCCAGTAGGAAGCAGCAACAGGGGGTGCCAACACAAGTCAGACCAAACCATGGGCATTCTGAATTGTAAATGTATAATAGTGTAAATGGTTAAAATACAAAAGGATGCCCTGATATCCAGACACACACGGGTTAGATTTACCAAAAAGTACTAACGGGATTCAAAAGAAACCAATGAAAATTCACTTTCTCAAGCAGCAACCATAAATGGCTTATCTATTCCTTACTAACACCACAACTCTACTTCTCAATAGTTGTTGTCTTATTTTGTATTACAATGTACATAAAACACAGGAAACAGGTCCGTCACTCTCAGATGATTTTTGTCACATGGCTATGACATTAATAAGACAAATTTCTAAGCATTCAACCTTTATTTATAATCCCACGGATCCTCGGGGCTCATTTACAAGAAATACCTGATTTTAACTAAGAGTTATGACAACATTAGACAGTCATAAAGGAAGCATACCGATTGAAGAGAACCAATGAAAGACAATGGAATTAAAAAATGAAACAAAAAAACCCCCAGCTAGGTTGTAAGGCAATGTAGAAAACTAAAACAGGAACATGTCTGCATTGGTTGTTGCCATGAACTTAACAGATGTTTGAAGCCACTTAGAGAGGTCAAGGTCGAGAGCTTCAGATCTTTTTGCAGGATATTCCAGGAAACAGGAGCGGAGTAGGAGAATGCCCTTTTGTCTAGTTCAGTCTGCACTGAGGGGACACTGCATGTAATAAAGTCCTGAGAGCGCACGCTGTAGCTGCACTCACGACATGTAGATGTATAAAGGCAACAGATCAAGAAGTAATTTAAAGATGAAAATGTACCAGTGTGTGAGTCTGTGTGAAGTTAATCATGTCCAGTTATCATGTATGGTATTTACAGCCAGTTATGAATCTTAGTGCACCATGATAAGCAACATAAGTAACACCAATGTTAAAATCTAAATATACTTTCTAGAATACTTATCTCCCTAAGTGAATGCAATGTGGAAAAAAAATCAACAAATAGATGAAAATCCTCATGACTTGTGAACTGTAAGGCTCCATTGAAGTTTGAAACTAGCCCAGCTGGTCTGCCACATGCGGCTCTTCAGTCCCCACCATCCAGTGGCTCTTTGACTAAAACTAACACAGAAATAAATAGCATTTACATTTTTGACATCGTCCAATTCTATGCAGATGATCTGTAACAAAATGGTACAAGGAGAAAACACATCAGATTGCGCTAATTGTTTGTTAGCTTTCTTTAAAGCTGCACTGTAACTTTGTAGTGCAGTCTGTAACTTTTCTAACAATATATTTTTAACATATTTCTTCACTCTGTCACTATCTACTGACAGACTGATGTTAGACAAAGTAATCTCTGAAAAAAACTATAGTCCCCTTGCTTCTCTATCAGCATTTATAAAAACACTAAAAACACAGAGTGACCCGCCGTTAACCAGCCAATAAAAACAGAGCTTGAATTTGAATCAGCCAATAAAAACAGAGCTTGAATTTGAATTTCAGCAGGGCCAGGGGGAGCAGAGCCATATATGGCTCTGAGGGGGAGGGATCAGAATGCTTTGCCTGTTGAAAATATTTCTAACGCCAAATTTACACTACATGCGGTCCGGCTCCGCCCCGCTCCGCAGGTCGCAGCTGAGCGAGTCCAGTTTCCACTACCTCCGCTCCGCTCAGGTCCGCCTGGATGCGCCGCTCCGAGACGCATGCGCGGGAATTGCGAGATCGCGCGATAAATCAAGTGATAAATAAGTAAGTCAGAACAAAACAATTCATTCGGTGGAAGAAGGAGAACAACAGTAGAGACTGCTGCCTTGATCTTCTCTCGTAAATGAGCGACAGGACATGGTTTGAGCAACAGGAAGTGATGTATTACATTTCAGAATAAAATACTTTTTATTTATTTATTTCTTGTATTGCGTTTGTAGGCGTAGTCATAAATGATAGTTTGACAGCATTTTTGTACAAATAAATCCGTATAGAGCTAGGATTAGTCCGCCCGTGGTGATTTTATTTTGTAAATACGGATGTTGTGCTCGTTCCTTTTCCTGTTGGTGCGACGTAATCTTTAAAAGTTGACTCCGGCACAGCTCCGGCGTCCGGCAGAAATAGGATGGATTCTAATTTTGACGGACTGCCGTCCGCTCGCCACTGCTCGCCGCTGCTCGCCGCCGCTGTGCGGAGCCAGTGTAAACTCTGTCATTGATTATAATGGGTGCGTATTTGCTGCGGAGGTCGGACCGGAGCGGGGCGGAGCCGGAACGCATGTAGTGTAAATTTGGCGTAAGTTCTGCGCTCTACAGAAAGTTACACATAGCACCTTTAATCCCAACTTCCAGCCACACAGAGTGATTTTTTTTCATTAAAAAGTTTTAACCCTTTTGAAGCAAACTACTGAGGAGGCAAAACAGTAAATGCAGTTCATACACATAGATCAATCAAAGGTATCACCAAAAATACACATTTTATTTAAATATTAAAGAATCTTTCTTTTTAATCTGCATGCTGCTTTGAGCTCGGCCTTTTCCCTTTTGTGATAAACACACAACCCTTCTGTTTATCCTTGTTTTATTTTATTTTCCTAATATGTTGAGCCGTATTATGTTCTCTGATCATATTTATGCTCATATCTGTTGAAAGTGCAAACTGAGTCAGGTGCATATGCACACGTGTGGACATTCGTGGAGGACAGAGGAGTTTATCTTAACGTCAAATCAGGGGGGGGGGGGCAGCTGTGTTCTGATGTATTAATCATCTTGGTCTCTAGCTTGCTAATTAATGACCCATCTGTCCCCACTCACCGATGCTCCACTTCAATCTCTCTCTCTTGCTTTCTCTTTCTCTCTCTCTCACTTGCACGCAAAACCGCTCAGTCTCATGATGCAATTTTTCAGCAGGCAAACATCCACAGCCTCAGCATCGTCTGTGTTTCAAGACGATGTGATCAAATGAGTTGTGCAGCTTTCTCAGCAGCTTCTCTAGAGTTGCCCTCTTCAGTTTGCTTTGCATTTACCTGGCAGGCGTTGTGCGATCAGGTTTGTCCGTGTGTGTGTTTATGTGTGCACTTATGTAGGTGTATGTGTGTGTGTGTGTTGTAGGCTTATCAGGTGAGCCCGGGCAGAGTGTCAGATGCACTAATGGAGGCTTCAAAGACAAGCGCTGTGGTGAGTTTCCTGGCTGACTTTTACCCAAACCCCTTTACCACCCACCCTCCTTTCTTTTTCAATCTATTCCCACCGCCGGGATGCAAAGTGACAGGAAGACACCCAGGTAGGCACTGGGATGGACAAGGAAAGGATGCACTAAGGAAGCGGATAAGGAATTAAGCAGGCCGACAGCGTAAATCCAGCTGACTGACAGGCTGAGGAAATAATGTAAGCTCAGAGGTTTCCTGGTAAAAGGAGAGAGAGGCCAGGTGCTCGTCCAGCCCACCTCCCCTTCACATGCATGAGCAGAGCTACTTCAAGCACCCGCCGCTCGTCTGCTGCTTTGTTCTGCTGCTCTCTTTGCAGCTGCAAATGTTTTGATGCCACCATCGTTGATTTGCTTCGTTTGGAATGGCAGCTCCCTTTTTTTTCATTTTCTGGCTTCACGTTATTTCCATTTTTTATCTTTTGTGCTGTTTGAGTGAGTTTATTTACGCGTGCAGGCCTTTTCTTTTGCACCTGACAAACAGTCATGATTAAGGTGCAGTAATGTGAGTGTTTGATCATTAAAAATTGCCGGTGACGGCTGATTGGTTTTATTCTTGCAGAGATCACAGTGTTGTAGACACGGCTTTAATGTAAAGACTAATAGGGCGTGACGGTTACAGTTTGGTGTCATAGAATAATTTGTAAGCTCAAAAGCTTTAAAAATGGTAGTTTAGCTCGTTTGAAGTGGGATTCTTTCAAAAGATTAAAAATAAATGTATCTTATCTGCTGCAGAACTGCCCTTCAACAGATCTGAACTATTACCGTATTTTTCGGACTATAAGTTGCGTCAGATTATAAGGCGCATTAAACGAAACAACTTAATTTTGACAGATTTTTGAGCGCCGTTTACCACGTAAAATTGGTTTGAGATCAGTAAGCACAACCAGAATTAATGCATAAGGTGCACCAGATTATAAAGCTCATTGTCGATTTTTGAGAAAATTAAAGGATTTTAAGTGTGCCTTATATTCCAAAAAATACGGTACATCAAAGCTGTTAAAAACAATAAATTTCATGGTGGGATTTTGTTTCTTTTGCTCTATGTTCTTTACATAAATTATACAGGTAGCCCTCGAGGTACGTCAGGGATTGGGACCTACGTGTGTGACTTAGGTCGATTTTGTCGTACCTCGCGGACCAAAAACACGTGCCTGTCGTAGGTCCGCGTTTCTGACATAGGTCGCGGCTATACCGCTAACGGAGCGCCGCACACATATTTAATGGCATGAGACTGAACAAGCAGACATACTAAGGCCATAAACACGCACAGAACTGCACAGTAAATGAATACTGTACTGTACAATAAATAAAAAATATAATGTCTTACTTTGAGCCGGTGTCCCCCGACTGCCAGGCGGACATTTGCGGCGAGCTCCCGGCCGCAGATGGCCCCTCCGCGGCATGTCGGCTCGGTGTCTTCGCCTGTGTTAGCTGCTCTGTTAGCTGCTGTCGTTAGCATGTCGGGCGGCGTTGTGGCCGCCGATCGCGGGGCGATCCGCGGCTGCTCCTCCGGACCTGAGACGTCCACAGAGTTGACCGAGTGTTTCCAGCTAATTTATCCGTATGAGGCAACCCTGATCGGGCACACGGAGCCAGCTGACAGTAGCCTCCGCAGTACAGTTGTAAAATGGCGACCGGAAGTGGCGACCGGAAACGACCGGAAGTTGCGTAAATACGATAAATTTCTAATCAAAACGTAAAATTAATAATTATACTTTATTTATAAAGCCATTTAAAACAACCACAGCTGCAACAAAGTGCTATACACATGAAATTAATAACTTTTAAACACACACAAAAAAAAAAAATAATAATTTTTTTTTTAAATCATATTTTTATTAAATATGATAAAATCGTAAGTCTGAGTTGCCGTAGGTCGCAGGTGACGTAGGTCGAGGGTTTGCTGTAAATACAGTGTGAGTTTACGAGGCCAAATTCTAACAGATTAGAATATGAACTGTGGTGCTTCTCCAAACAGAAACTGGAACATTGCTACCCATATTAAATCATCAACCTTTATATAGCATTTACTGACCTGGATTTATAGACATGTTACCAAACAACACTAGTTCTTCAACGTAAAAGTTTGCAAAGACTTGTATAGATATAGAAATGCTTTAAACACTTACATCAGGATTTAAAAAAAAGAACATCACATAGGTCAAATTACAGAGCAAAGCAGTGAATCAGTGTTTTATTACTATCGGGATCACAGATGCTGTATCTTAAAAGTGATCATTCATGTAGGCATGTATAATTTATCATTGCTGTTTTACAGATGGATGTATAACGATGCATATAATGTGGTGATAAAACAGTTTTTTTTTTTTTTAAACTGCAGCCTTATAACGTGATTTCCATTGAACGACTCATAAGTTATGAACAGAAAAGAGAAAATATTACTGGACTTAAACTCATGCTCCATAAGGGGTAAATTAGGGGTAAACGAAATGAAAAGAAACATTGGTATCAAAATATTCATCAGTTACAGACATTTTGTAATTTGTGTTAATAATTACTGATCAAGTAATAATGAACAAATAGAAATTAATGAAAAAAGGATCATACAGATGTTTGTGTATCTAAAAAAAGTCTTCTTATTCCTGGTTTCCCTCTTCTTCCCTCTGTTTGCCATCTTCTTCCTCCTCCTCCTCCTCCTCCTCCTCCTCCTCCTCCTCCTCCTCCTCCTCCTCCTCCTTCTCCCTTCAAACAGCAAACTCTGGAGAACAACCTGACCAACTTGGTGAAGAGGAACAGTGAACTGGAGAACCAGATGGCCAAGCTCATCCAGATCTGTCAGCAGGTGGAGGTAATCAGCAGATTTCAATTTATTTATTTAACCTTTATTTCACCAGGAAAATCCCAATGAGATTTAAAAAATCTCTTTTGCAAGATAATCCTGGCGAAGACTGGCAGCAGTTGCAAAAACAGAAAAAGTTGACTCCATCATAAATGAACTAATTCAAAGATTCCTCAGTTAAAATATTTACAGACAGATGATTCCTTCTCCAAATCAGTAAGAACAGCCTTAAAACATTTAGTGACAACAGCTCTATATGGCCTTATAAATAAAAATATGCCAATGGCGGAGTCTACGAGTGGCCAAGGCCGTCCATCCAAGCCGGTTGTATAAAGTGCAATGATTCGTAAAACCTTTTACTGTTATAAATCTTAAAACTCCATGATAAACAGTATCCAGCGAATAAAGACATTTAAGAGAAGCATACATGTATAAAATGTCACCATAGTCCAGACATAAAAGTAGCTTCAACCAATCTAGCCTCAAAAGAGACAGGATCTGATCCTGAAAGAAAATCCCAATTTTAATCTCAGCTTCTTCACCAGCTGTTGAATGTTGAAAGTAAAAGACACTGATCTATTAATAATCTTAAATATTTATACTTTTTCAATTTTCAGACCTTCAGCTAGTAATGACTGGAAGATCCTTAATTTTAAATCTTCCATTGGAAAACAACATCACCTTGGATTTACTGGTACATGCATTTAAAACAAGCTTAAGGTGAAAAATATATGTCTGTAAAACATTAAAAGCTGACTGTGATTTATTAAAAACACTGTTAAGTGAGAGACCAGAACAAAATTGAAACAAACTAAAACACCATTAGATGTTTGACAGATAGTTTGCTTTTAATGGAGGCATAATCTGGGCCTTAATGTATTTTTACTTCCATTCTCCTTCCTGAGTCAAAGCTATCTAATTCTGCCATTATAATACAAGCTTGGTTCCTTCACCAACCACTAATTAAAAATTAATTACTGTCTACAAAAACAACAAGATGTCTGGTTTCTCAATGCATGTTTATAAAAGAGTACTGTTGTTAACAGACAATATCAGCCAACTCCCTTCTTTTAAGGGTTAATGCTTTATGTTGCAAATTGGAAGTCACTTTATGCGCATACTGTACCACCATGGTTCAGATTTTTTTTTCACTGTGGTTCTGTGACAAGTGTATCAACAATATCATCTTACTTGTTGAAGATATTGTGGCGTTTTCACAAGTAATCCACTCTGGTCTTGGCCAAGCTCCAACTAGTGGTTTGCTTCTCTACTGTATACTGTACTGTATACTGTATGTTGTCTTTCTCCAAACTGAGACCATTTATAGAGCTACAGTATTTGCAACGGGTAAGATATTGATTCTTCACATTTTCACTAAATCTTCATTCAAAAAATCAGATCAATTTAACAGTGTACACAATAACTTGGGAAAGCAGCACAACTTTAGATCAGCCCTAGCCTGGTTGAAACCATACCCTGTCCTTCACTTCGCTTCAGACAAGGGTCTGGAACCTGTCCATTGACAAACGATTCTTGCTGGAGGCGTGGGCTCTGCTGATGGCTGCTCCCCTGTGGTCTGCTAAACTTGACTTCAGCTCCGCCTCCTGCTGAATTTTCTCTCGCTCCGTTGTATATTCTGTGTTTATAATATATGATAATAAAACGTCCTAATAAAATAAAACCATGGAGCGCTGGTCCAACACACCAGAAGACCAGGAAATCTGATGGGACTCGGGCAGCAACTTAAAACCTGACTTTAATTCTCTCGTGACAACCTGAGACGTTTCCTTGTTCAGCGGAGGGAGAGGAGGAGGAGGGAGCGAACACTTGACTTTTGGGAAAAAAACAAAAGAAAACTCAAGATAAGGGATTAAGAAGGGGAAATTAATAAATTTGTGTCACATATAAAACAGTCATGCATCGCTTTGAATGAGAACATGCGGCTGCGAGCTGGCTGCGCGCTGGGACAGGTGGGGGCATTTCCGTGTTCAGCGGAGGGAGAGGAGGAGAAGGAGGAGGAGGAGGGAGCGAACACTTGACTTTTGGCCAAAAAAACAAAAGAAAACTCCAGATAAGGGATTAAGAAGGGGAAATTAATACATTTTGTGTCATTTATACAACAGTCCTCGATGCAGGACTCCTGCATCGCTTTGAATGAGAACATGCGCTGCGAGCTGGCTGCGCTGGGACAGGTGGGGGCGTAGGTTAGGGGCCAAAAACTCTGCCCCTTCTGTTCTCTGATTGGTCCGAACAAAAATCTACTGGAGAAATCCTTGTGGATGAGAGAAGTCCCAGACTGTGCAGTGAAGGGAAATGAGAATACATAGTTCCCATGTGACGTCACATCTGTGGGTTGTCCTTTATGACCCTCCCACATGTAGGCTATGCTGCAGTTGGAGCGCATTCTGATAGATGTCCATTTTTCACGTTGTTTTTTTTGTTAATTTCTAATTAATTGCAATGGTTACTTCGTGTTGTGTCAGTGGGTGTTCCAGTCGGGTAGACGTTTGGGCAACGCGCAGGTTTCAGTTAATCAAAAAAAAAGAAAACGTGAAGGATTTATCTCATCGGAGAAACTGGACAACAGCTCCTCCTGCTCTGAGTCTGGCTTGGATCTGCTCTGGAAGACGTCGTACTTTTGGCCGGTAAACAAAATATTCTACATTAATCATTTTGTGAAACTATGTCAGAACAATGTTAGAGTACAACTGTCTGTGTGTTAGAGCTGGTTTTTTTTTTTTTTCATTATTTAGCAAACCGTCTTGCATGCTGTTAGCTTAGCATCTCGCTAACGCGACAATGGCCTCCTCTGCTCCTCACGGTCCACCAGACCGTCCCAGTTGGAGAAGGAGGACGGGAGCCAAGTCGTGCGGGCGACGCGTCGGTCCCATGGGACGTGGACGTGCCTCCGCGGCCGCCTCAGCGGATGCACGCCGTCCGACCTGAGCTCCGGCGAGCCACGCTCCAGATGCTAACAACATGCTAACTTCCAACACGGTAAGACTCAAAAGTGATAGTCCTGGTCCGTGTTCAGCCTGGACTTTTGTTGGCTGTGTGTTATTTTAGTTAAACCTTTATTTAGCTGGTTAGATATGATTGAGACAGTTTACACATCTTTTTTGGATTTAAAGCTGTGAAGTCAGTGTGTTGTGAAGCCGGTCTGCGCTCGCTCCTTGTATTAATTAAATAATTAATGATATCGGAGTAACTACTTTGTGACAAGTTGTCTGATTCGTCTGCCATGATTTCTTTCTCAAACTCATTTTACTCGACCACTGCCAGTTTGCTCTTGTTCCTTGGTAAAGCTGTGGTAGCTCGTGTTATTGTCCGTATAATTTGCTCTGCTAGTTCGCCATCTTGCCTTCTTCTGCCTACAGATGTGGTGCGAAAACCGGTTTGCACAATACTGGGGGCGTGTCTGGGAACTATGTATTGAGCGGAGCTGTGCAGGAGGGCGAGGGCCAGGCTAGATCAGCCCTAATACCACAAAGAACTGCTCAGGAATCTCTGGAGGAAGGTGGTAAAAGGCTAACAACATTTGACCTGACATTCAACAATCCTACAGTCCAGTCTGATATAGTTTTTGTTTTGTGCTGGCGTTAGACATAAAAGCACAGTTACTAGGTCCAGTTTTTTAGGGAGAGTGACGAAAAACTAACAAGGTGTTTTTAATTTTGCGGCTAGTTACGCAGAAACAGAAGTATCAGTTGATTAATGCAGTGGTTGTCAAACTGGGGGCCCTGGAACCCCCTGGGGTTCGCAAACTGGTGCTTGGGGGTCCGTATATATAAATAAATGAATAAATATATATATATATATA
>JBBPBX010004382.1:43655-54988 GCA_038048925.1 Garcialebias charrua | reverse complement strand
TTGAGTAAACTCGGACCTGTCTGCAAGTATTTGTCAGTCAGTCATGTCACTGTTGACCTCTTTCATTTGGGCTCAAGCTGTGATTTAATGGAAGTGCACTGAGGAATGCTAATGTGCAGCCATCAAGCGTTAGTTAAGAGTTACTCGCGCACACACACACACCCTCACACACACAGACACTTTGTGTCTCTCACTGTTAATAAATGCCGTAATTTCTCTAGCAGATTTGACATTAATGGTTGCAGAGGACAAATGCTGCCATCCCTCTGCACGCAGCACATTTCTTATTAGCAGGGCACGACTCCATTTTCTCCGAGTCACTTCGAGGTCTCTGAGCAGGAGCTCGTGCAGCCGTGCACCCAATCAAAATTAAATGATCGCTGCGTGATTCATTAAGTACAGACACACTGTTCATCAACAGTGCACGAGAAGAAGAAAAACTCACCTCCTTCTTTTATCATGGAGCGCAACACTGATCCAACATTTCCACAACTATCCCAGGAGCTCATCAGTCATTCACCAACAGTTGATGAGCAGCAATAATAAAAGTGAGTGCTTGCATCATTTAAGCAAAAACATTAAAGAAATCACAGTTTTCTGTTACGTTCATGTTTCCCCATGGCTATTCAATATGATCTTCATGGCAAAAGGTCAGAATATTAATTATTTACAGGGAGATGAGGGAGTGAGATGTTTTGGAGTGAGTTCACAATAACGTGCATGCAGCCTGTAACGACAGGAAGAGAGGCAGAGAGGGGAAGGAAGGACTAATGAGAAGAAAGTGGGTAAATCCACAGGCAGGAGGGGAGGAGTAGAAGGAAGAGCTGAGAGGGAAAATGGAAGATAAAAGAAAAACAAAAGGCTGAGGTTGAGAAGGCACCCAGAAAAAGGGGTAAAGAGGGCATCTCTAAATGTTAGCGTGACTACAGATGATTGGTTTTTTTCCCATTCTTTTTACCCAAACAGGCACCGTGTGGAAGAAAAGCCTCAGTAATAATGCAACACAACACAAAAAGGGAATAAGGAAGTGAGAGTTTTTATGGAGTGAGACGAGCACGTGGGAAATAGGAAAACCTCTGAAGGCTTTTGAGCCTGACCTGGTTTCCTCTCCCTGTTTGTAACATACTGTATATGTGCTAAAGGTACGATCAAACAGTGTGTGGATACTCTGTAGCGTGACAGTGCACACAGCAGCAAGGCATTCTCAATGGGGATTCTTTTCTTTGGTCTTAGAAAAACTAGTAGGCTGCTTCTTTCCTGGGAGAACTCTGTCTCTATCACAATATTTGGTGTCAGACTTTTGTGCTTAATGGCACTCTAAGTGAGCTTGAGGTTTCTTAAGAACACCCAGAGATACTGTATGTGTGATTATTGGGTTTTTGAAAGGATTTTTTTGTCCGGCTAACGCACGTTGCTGTGACTCGGTGCTTGGTTATTAATTCTGAGCAGACAGGAGACACCCGAAGCGGTTTGATGAAGAGCATTTCCCTAAAAAAAACACTTTGATGTTGAAAAGACACTGGTAAAAAAAGAAAAGCAGCCAGAGTGAAAGCTGAAATAATAATGGCAATCATGTTGATACCTGTGTATTCAAAGCCCTTTTGATTAGGATAACTCCTTGACATGTGCAACATGTGGGAACTCAAGACCTCAGTTCTGCAAAGATTAATTATATGAATGATTCATTTTTGTTTTGTTTCGTTTCAAGTTGTTTTTTATTTGTGTGCAAGATTATTATAGAATGACCTGATTTTTGTTGTGACCATTATCCAATGTTTGAATTGTAAGTAAAACTTTATTTGTATAGCACTTCAAGATAAAAATCACAAAGTGCTTGAACAAACAAAATAACAAAATGCATAAAACAAATTTAGCAAAAGCAGATTTAAAACGATGAGGTTTTTAGCTAGCCTATAAAGGAAGCCATGGAGTCCACTGATCGGGGAGTAGTTCCAGAGGCTTGGAGCCACCGAAGAAAAGGCTCAGTCTCCTTTAGTTTTCAGTTATATACCGAGAACGATGAGCAATGTTCATAGAAGCTCTCGAGGGCACTGTAAGAGTTCTGATTTCTGAGTACCGGTATATTGGTGTCTGTCCATGCAGAGCTCGTCAAGTCAAAACCAAACCTTGAAATCCACTTGATAATGAACTGGGAGCCAATGGAGTTGCTTTAGAAGTGGAGTTATATGACATTTTGAGGATCCAGTCGGGAGTCTAGCAGCAGCATTCTGCACAGACTTCAACCGGTCTAGGGGCTTTTTGGTTAAACAGGTGTACAGTGCATTACAAAAATCCAGGCGAGACAAAACAAAAGCGTGAATTATCATTTCCAATTCTGGACGAGAGACACTATGGCTAAGCTTGGTAATATTTTGCCGATGGTAGAAACAGGAACAAACCAGATACTTTACATGATTTTCCAAAGTAAAACCTGAGTCGAAGCTTATCCCAAGGTTTCTAACCGAGGATTTAGAAAAAATGACCAAGAGGCCCAAGTGATGACAAGTGAGTAACAAGGATGGATAAGATCAGGAATGAGATCATCAGAGGTACAGCACATGTTGAACAACTGGGAGATAAAGTTAGGGAGGCCAGACTGAGATGGTTTGGACATGTCCAGAGGAGGGACAGTGGGTATATTGGTAGAAGGATGTTAGAAATGCAGCTGCCAGGAAAAAGACAAAGAGGAAGGCCAAAGAGGAGATATATGGATGCAGTTAGAGAGGACATGAAGGTAGTTGGAGTGAGGACAGAGGATGCAGAGGACAGAGTGAGATGGAGGAGGATGACTCGCTGTGGCGACCCCTGAAAAGGGAAAAGCCAAAAGAAGAAGAAGAAGAAGACCAAGAGGCCCAAGGATCTGCTTTATTATTACAGTTGTTTTTTTCTGGTGCAAAGATGGTTACTTCAGTTTTCTCTCCATTTAGCTGGAGAAAACTTTCAGTCATCCAGTTGTAAGTAAAATGTGCAATTTTGAAACCATTAGGAAGAAAAGAGATATACAACTGGGCATCATCAGCATAACAATGAAATGAGTTGTATGACCAAGGAGCCTTCTCGGTCACTATAACCTGCCTTAAAGGGAAAGTTTAGACCTATTTAGGTGGGGTAATGTGGAAAAGAGAAGACCAAATTAAAAATAAAGGATTCCTTGAATGAATGCATATTGTCCACCACCTTCCATACTAGAGATATTTTTCTCATGCAACATTGCAAGATCTCGTGAGATCTGTTTAAAAAATGTATAGATGAACAGTCTCAGTTGTTCCTATGCCAGATTTTAGCTCAACATCTGACAAATAAACTGTGTTAGAGTCCCTTTTGAGTTAGCTAAGGTTCATTAGTTGTGGCAGCCATTTTGAATTGGTGTGATTTCATTCAAATCTGTCCACTGGTAAATGAAACATTTTACTCACAAAAAAGTATGAGACTAGCACTTAATGCTAAAGATCAACAAAGATCTTGTGCAATAAATAATAATAATAATAATAATAAATTCAATTTATACCGCACTTTTCATTAATAAAAATCTCAAAGTGCTACAACAATAAAAACAAGTGATAAAATCAAATAAAATCAATAATGGTATTAACTAAGATTAAAAACAGAATCATGTGGAGGCAGAATAGGCCTGCTTAAAAAAATAAAAAAATAAATAAATAAAACAAGTGATAAAATCAAGTAAAATCTATAATACTATCAACCAAGATCAAAGATAAAATCATGCGGGGGCAGAATAGGCTTGCTTAAAAAGAAAAGTCTTTAAACCGCTTTTAAAGTCAACCAGTGACTGTGGAGCTCTCAGGTCGTCAGGGAGGGAGTTCCATAGGCGGGGGGCAGCCACACAGAATGCCCTGTCTCCCATGGTCCTTAATTTGGTTCGTGGAATGTGAAGTAGATTACTGTTCTGTGATCGTAGAGACCGGGTGGATGAATATGGTGCAAGAATGTCCTTTAGATAGTCAGGTGAAGTTCCATGTAAGCATTGATGTGTAATGAGAGCAGTTTTGTATTGAATTCTGTAGGTGACAGGAAGCCAATGGAGGTTATGAAGAATGGGTGTAATATGTTCAAATTTACGAACTCTCAATAAAATCCTTGCTGCACTGTTTTGAATATATTGAAGTTTCTGAAGGTTTTTGCCAGGGATTCCAATAAACAGGGAGTTGCAGTAGTCGAGCCTGGAGGAGACAAAGGCATGGACGAGTTTCTCAGCATCAGGAAAAGTCAGAGATGGGCGAAGTCTGGAGATGTTTCGAAGATGGAAGAAGCAAGTTTTAAACAGATGCTTAATGTGATTTTCAAATGTAAGATGAGAGTCCATTTTTATTCCAAGATTTGTAACAGAGGTGGAGAGGGGGATGTCTTGACCAGAGAAGGAGATTGTTGTTAAAGTTGATGTTTGTATCTGGTGAGGGGTGCCAATCATTATGGCCTCAGTCTTGGAGCAGTTTAATTGAAGAAAGTTCTGATTCATCCATGCCCTTATTTCCTCCAGGCAGGCAGAGAGGGCAGTGAGTGAAGATGGAGATGGGGATGATGAGGATGATCCAGTCCTGATGTAAAGCTGTGTGTCGTCGGCATAGCAGTGAAAAGAAATGTTGAACTGATTAATAATTTGACCTAAAGGCAACATGTAAAGGGAAAACAGCAGGGGCCCCAGAACTGACCCTTGAGGGACACCACAGGAGACACCGACTGTCTGGGAAGTGGCATTGCCAAGACTAACGCATTCCAGCCTATCAGAGAGGAAAGATTTGAACCAGTCCAGGACAGTGTCACAGAGACCGACCTCCACATGAAGACGGTGGAGGAGAATATTATGGTCCACAGTGTCGAAGGCTGCAGTGAGGTCAAGGAGGACAAGGACGGAGGGAGAGCCAGTGTCAGCAGCCATGAGGATATCATTTGTAACTCTCAGTAATGCAGTCTCAGTACTGTGAGCTGCTCTGAATCCAGACTGAAACTTCTCGTACAGAGAGTGTTGCTGTAGGTGGTCCTGCAGCTGAGCAGCAACTGCTTTTTCCAGCACTTTGGACAGAAACGGGAGGTGGGAAATTGGGCGGTAATTAGAAAAAATGTCGGGATCCAAATTAGATTTTTTCAGAAGAGGCCTAATGATGGCAGTTTTTAGAGGCAGTGGAACATGACCAGATTGTAGAGACTGATTTATTATTTGTGTGATTAATGGGCTTATTGCAGAGTGATTGGATTTTATGAGAGATGAGGGGAAGGGATCCAGGGCGCAGGATGAAGGCTTCATTTTCTTTATGATGGACTCCACCTCACTCTGAACAACCTCATCAAAGCTGCTCAGGGACCCAGGATGCAGACGGGTAGATGGTAAACGAAGATCAGGGAGGTTGTGAAGCTGAGATCTGATGGTGTCAATTTTGTTTTTAAATGATGAAAGGAACAGGTCGCATTTTTGAACACATTCCTCAGAAGTTTGTTTAATGGGATTAAGTAGATGAGTTACTGTGGAGAAGAGCTGTTTAGAGTTACCAGGGCAGGTGTTGATGATGTTGGAGTAATACTTGGAGCGTGCTTCTTTAAGAGAATAGGCGTATGCTTTCTGATGTTCTTTGTATGCCTGCTTATGTACCGAGAGACCAGATGATTTTAGACGTCTCTCGATAGCACGGCCAGTTGCCTTCATCCTGCGCAGCTCACCAGTGTACCAGGGGGCTGAACGGGAGAAAGACACCAGTCTTGTCTTCAACGGAGCATGTAGGTCCAGAAGCTCTTGGAGAGATCGGTTGTAGTAATCAACGGAGTCATTGGCAGATGAATGATTGACAGCGGTCAGGGCGTGAAGATCAGTGGACAGAACATCAGGGGAAATGTTTTTAAAGTCCCGGAACTGGATGGGTCGCTTTGGGTTTGGAGCAGGTGAAGTTGAAGGCACTTCCAGAGAGATGACACTGTGGTCCGAGACACCCAGGTCATATACAGATAAGTTATTGATGAGAACAGTGTCTGTAATCACCAAATCCAGAGTGTGCCCCCTGCTGTGCGTAGGGGCGTCCACATGTTGGGTGAGATTAAGAGAGTCCAGAAGAGACTTAAAATCTGTTGCCAACGGGGAAGAGGAGTTGTCCATGTGGATATTTAAATCGCCAAGAAAAATAGTTTTCACAGGGGAGGTGCAGAAAAAGGTGAGGAGGTCATGCATCTCTGAGTTAAATGAAACATGCGGTTTGGGAGGTCTATAAATCAATATAACGTTCATCAGGAGTGGGGCTTTGAAGTTGAAGGCCAAACTTTCAAAAGAGGAAAAGTCCTGAGAAGCCAGATGTGTCAATTTTAAATTATTGCGGTAGATTACAGCCAGACCACCACCGCGGCCAGTGCTGCGGGCTCTCTGCAGATAACTGTATCCAGACGGACAGGCCTCATTTAGAGAACTGTACACATCTGGCTGATGCCAAGTCTCTGTAAGACACATGAGGTCCAAGTCCTTCTCCAGAATGTGATCGTGAATTAGGCATGATTTGTTTGATAGTGACTGCACATTGAAAAGTTCTAATTTAATACCAGTTGGTGTAGAAGCCTTTTGAACCGGTTTCAGCAGACTGAAGTCCACTCCACGTTTTCCTTGCCACTTCGTGCGCTGTGGACTACAAGGGACTACAGACGCAGCGTTCTGATGACGTCGTCGAGGTGCGACACGTCTCTTGGACGAGACACACGCGATAGACCCAACCTGCGGCTGCCCAGAGTAGATGGATATCTTCCGAGAGCTTCTGTGGATATAACGAGGTCTACGCAGAAGTCCCAGTTGTTTGATGGTGGAAACAGAGGGAGGAATGGAGCAGTTGTTAAGTCCAAGCAGCTGCGAAGCGGAATACGTCAACATCATGCCAGCCAAGCCGGGGGAAGCTAGCACAGAGCTAGCTGCTAACAGCAGACCCACGGCTCCGAAAGAAACAACCAAGAAGCAGAGGGATGTAACTTGGTTGAGCATATCGTGAAGAGGAGCACAGGAGAAAATCCAGGACAGTCCAGATGACACAGGAGGTTGACAGGCAGTAGGTGAGTGGAACAATAATTGCAGCTACGTAGTTCTTGAAGTAAGTTCGTGCTGGAGTTTGACAGGAGGTAGACAGCCCAAATTCCGGTTAGGAAGAGCTAGCCAAGCTGTCCGTAAAATCTTTATTAAAAACCACTGAACAAAACGAGTCCAGATAAATTTCCAAAAAAATTTCCAAAAAATAGCAACAGTAAAATAACTATTTAGCGTGGAGAAGCGGCGACATCACGCCAGCGTCCTCTCCAGCTCTGATCACCAACAGGAAGTTGTTGTATTTAGGATGCACCTAACATGACAATAAACAACAACCAACAGGGATGACCCGTCTGAAATAGCGCTCCAAGTAAGAGTTATTAATTATTCTCAGCTACTTGCACACTAAATTTTTGGTTAATGTTTGCAAAAATGCCAGAGTTATTATCTTACTTGTAAAAGGCCCATTTGAAGGACCTTACTTTGTAGAAGTAAACAAAAATTCTGATTTGATTAATGAGCTACTAGTCAGAACCAATATTAAAATATATTGCTACTATCCTAAAACAAGTCACTCAATCCCAAAAGTTTTATACAAAGTAGTTTATGTTAAAAAAAAGTTTTATAAAACTTAAAATTGCAGTCAGTTTTGCTTTACGAGGTTATTTTGGCAGGAACATTTTGGTGATCCTGCCAGACTGTGCTGTACTGGAAGTTCTACTGCTAGCTTTTGCTGCCTCTGTTAGCCGTTGTAAATATCCGTTTAATTCCATGCATTTAATTTGATTTTTTTTTCTAATACTGTATTAAGTTTTAAAGCTTAGTGTTAACATGAATTATGGGGGGGTTATTTTATATTAGAGTTATGTTTTAAAATTGCAGCAATTAGACTAGTTTGTCAGTCCGCTCAGAATTAAAATAAGTTTTTCCTAAATGGTTAAAGAGTTACAGCAGGTAATATAGTGACTGTACATTAATAGCAACAGTGACAAGCTGATTCAGACCACTCCAGTCAGGTTGTTAGTGTATACTCATGGTGCATCCAGTTAACACAATTCTAATACTCAAGACTGTTGTAATATCCCTTTGAGACTAAGAAACTTAGTGTCAAAATGAACCCACTTCAAAAGATCTGAATTATTGCTTTGGCTTATGCTGTTAAAACACTGATTTTTATTTTATTTATTTATTTTTTGTTCTGGTTTGTTTCCGTGTTGAGGAGTTTTTAATATTCTGTAAATACCGTATTTTCTGCCATACACATCACACCGGCCTATATGTCGCCTATACGCCTAAAAGCAATTATTTGCTTGAAATTATAGCAAAGGTGTGTCTCAGTTGAACTATTCCTTTAAAAAAAAGCAGTTTAATGGTCAAATCAATTGAATTTCAAAAATAGTATTGTGGCCTTGGTGCTCCGAGAGCGAGCAGAGGGAGGAAATCAGGAAGGAGGAACACTGCTCGTTTCTTCGAAATTTAACAAGAAAGCACCTAAAACAATTATTTGTTTGCTTGAAATTATAGCAAAGGCGTGTCTCAGTCTAACATTTGCTTAATAAATGCACTTTAATGGTCTAATTAGCTGCATTTCACCGGGGCGGTGCAGCTTGTTTAACTTGCTCCAAGCAGCAAGCAAGACAAAAGTGGGGGGACTGTGGCGAGCCTATTGTGTCATTAATAGCTGGTGAAAATTCTCAGTCATCCAGGACATTGTAAATTCAAAAAAAGTTCAAGAAAAAAAACTATAAAGTATAAAGTATGAATTAAAGTATAATAAATAAATAAAGTCCAGTTGTTTTTGTCCTGAACTTCTTTGAATATGTAATTATAGCCACAATTAACAATTAACTGTTACATGATCGAACGACATGCCATACATTTATTACTTTTCTGCTGCCATCTAGTGTCTGAAAATGGTACAGTTCTTCTTTGTTTTTGTTTGTTTTTTTCAGTCAGAATGTTGACGATCCATTCGAAATTGAAGATGTTGTGATCTGTAAAGTGAGTGAAGTGAAGTTTCTGGGTGTTATCAATGATGACAAACTGACATGGAAACATCATGTAAATTCCATTAAAACAAAAATAGCTAGATCAATTGCAGTACTGTATAAAGTCAGGGATTTTTTAATTGATAAAGCTCTGTATATGTTGTATAACACAATCATTGTTCCACGTTTAATCTATTGTATTGAGGTTTGGGGAAAAGCGTGCAAAACAATTACAAAGCCTGTTTTTATTTTACAAAAGAGAGCTGTAAGAGTAATCACCAGAAAACATTTCAGTCACCCATCAAACACCTTGTTTCTTCAGCTAAATTTATTGAAATTCCAGGAATTGGTAGAATATAGTATTTTATCAGTTATGTATAGGGCTCATAATAACACATTACCTTTAAATATCCAAAGAAATTTTATAAAAAGACAAAGTTATTACAATCTCAAAGGGACAGAGATATTCATCAAACCACAATTCAGAACCAGCTTAAAGGGACGGTCTACCTCAATTCAGGGAGTTCGATTGTGGAATGCTCTGGAGAGTGATGTTAAAAATGCAAAATCAATGTATACATTTAAGAAAAAGGTCAAAAAGGACTTGCTCAAAAACTATATATGATGTAACTTAGTGTGTTTGTGTATTACACTTATGTTGACTGATGATGTAGCTTAGTGTGTTTGTGTATTACAGTTAGAAAAATTAAGTAGAGTTATTCATTTTGTGATGTAGTTTGTGTATTACAGTTAGAAAAATTAAGTAGAATTATTCATTTTGTGATGTAGTTTGTGTATTACAGTTAGAAAAATTAAATAGAATTATTCATTTTGTGATGTAGTTTGTGTATTACAGTTAGAAAAATTAAGTAGAATTATTCATTTTCTGATGTAGTTTGTGTATTACAGTTAGAATGATGTAGTTTGTGTATTACAGTTAGAAAAATTAAGTAGAATTATTCATTTTGTGATGTAGTTTGAAGGTTATCATTGGTTGAACAAACTGTGAAATAAGGGGCAGATATAATAAGATTTCATCTTCTTTCTGCTCCCTTCATTTTATCTTACTTGTATTCTGGTATCTGATAAAACTGTCTTGTATTGTTCTTTTAAAATGAATGAATAAACATCAAATCAAATAAAAAACGGTCATATCTCAGCCAAAATTTGGTTTATAAATATGGGGGGGGGGGAAATCCATAAATATGTTGCTTCTGCCTACAAGTCGCTGGGCATGCAAATTATGCAAAAGACCATGACTTATAGGCCGGAAAATATTATATCCTGATGCAACATGACATTTGATCATATTTTTTAATATTTTTTTGTTTAACATTTTTAATTCTTTGCAGTATTCTTACTTTGGTTCAACAACTCCTCACAAAACAGACTGTGCTTACAAATCACATTCAGAGCAGTTTTATAAGGCATGCGTTGCTTAGAAGTATCAGTCATGTGCGGCTAATAAAGTTTTTTTGTGAAGGAAGCAGTCACAGCAGCAGCCAATGTTTTTAACCTACGTGGGCACTTTTAAAGCTCCATAAATGCATTATGGCTGATGGAAAAAAGGCAAGACTCGCATCAGACAAAAGCTTAGTGGCTTTAAGCGCTTAGACGTGTGTGTGTGCTTATTAAGCAGTGAGCTGAAAGTCATGAGTTAAGACCTGTCTAGGTGTGTGTACACTGAAACTGATCCCGCTGTGTGCAGAATATGAATCAGCTGTGTGGGGATGGCTGCAATGCTGCCAACTCCTCAGTATCAAGTCCCACATGGCCTTTTTTACAAAAGCCGTAGACAGGTGTGACGGTCTGCTGGCACTGTGTCATTACGACCTCCACCTGTAGCCAAATATAAGACAGATACTGTGATTAGATGGCAGCACACAGTAAAATGTTTTTGTTGAGTCGGTATTGTCTTTGAGCTTTTTCCAGAAGCTCATTTAAAGTTTTATGATTCCGTGCATTTATGAGTTCTAGTTAAAAGTTATTGATATACCGTAGTTTGAATAGTCTGGTATCAAGCCAGTTTTTCATATTTACAATATTTAAACTAAACACTTGATTGTTCAAAAGTAGTTTGTAGCCCTTGTACTATTTTTACTTTTTACCTAGTTGTGCTTATTATTTATCAACTATTAAAATGTATATGATAGTCTTTATTTTAACATTATAAAGTTCAAAGACATATATATTTTAATATATATACATGTATACACATATTAAAATATATATGTATTATATATTTTATTTGATCTTAGATTTTTGTTGCACTTTGTAGCACTTTAAGATTTTTATTAATGAAAAGTGCGTTATAAATTAAATTCATATATATATATATA